>CM050849.1:32390963-32393463 GCA_027580175.1 Siniperca scherzeri | reverse complement strand
AGACTCTTCAGGTGAAGCAGGAGACTCTTCAGGTGAAGAGTGAAGCTGGAGACTCTTCAGGTGAAGCAGGAGACTCTTCAGGTGAAGCAAGAGACTCTTCAGGTGAAGAGTGAAGCAGGAGACTCTTCAGGTGAAGCAGGAGACTCTTCAGGTGAAGAGTGAAGCTGGAGACTCTTCAGGTGAAGCAGGAGACTCTTCAGGTGAAGCAAGAGACTCTTCAGGTGAAGAGTGAAGCTGGAGACTCTTCAGGTGAAGCTGGAGACTCTTCAGGTGAAGCAGGAGACTCTTCGGGAGAAGCAGGAGACTCTTCAGGTGAAGAGTGAAGCAGGAGACTCTTCAGGTGAAGCAGGAGACTCTTCAGGTGAAGCAAGAGACTCTTCAGGTGAAGAGTGAAGCAGGAGACTCTTCAGGTGAAGCAGGAGACTCTTCAGGTGAAGCAAGAGACTCTTCAGGTGAAGAGTGAAGCAGGAGACTCTTCAGGTGAAGCAGGAGACTCTTCAGATGAAGCAAGAGACTCTTCAGGTGAAGCAGGAGACTCTTCAGGTGAAGCAGGAGACTCTTCGGGAGAAGCAGGAGACTCTTCAGGTGAAGAGTGAAGCAGGAGACTCTTCAGGTGAAGAGTGAAGCAGGAGACTCTTCAGGTGAAGCAGGAGACTCTTCAGGTGAAGAGTGAAGCAGGAGACTCTTCAGGTGAAGCAGGAGACTCTTCAGATGAAGCAGGAGACTCTTCAGGTGAAGCAGGAGACTCTTCAGATGAAGCGTGAAGCTGGAGACTCTTCAGGTGAAGCAGGAGACTCTTCAGGTGAAGCAAGAGACTCTTCAGGTGAAGAGTGAAGCAGGAGACTCTTCAGGTGAAGCAGGAGACTCTTCAGGTGAAGAGTGAAGCTGGAGACTCTTCAGGTGAAGCAGGAGACTCTTCAGGTGAAGCAAGAGACTCTTCAGGTGAAGCAGGAGACTCTTCAGGTGAAGAGTGAAGCAGGAGACTCTTCAGGTGAAGCAAGAGACTCTTCAGGTGAAGCAGGAGACTCTTCAGGTGAAGAGTGAAGCTGGAGACTCTTCAGGTGAAGCAAGAGACTCTTCAGGTGAAGCAGGAGACTCTTCAGGTGAAGCAGGAGACTTCAGGTGAAGCAAGAGACTCTTCAGGTGAAGCAGGAGACTCTTCAGGTGAAGCAAGAGACTCTTCAGGTGAAGCAGGAGACTCTTCAGGTGAAGAGTGAAGCAGGAGACTCTTCAGGTGAAGCAGGAGACTCTTCAGGTGAAGCAAGAGGTTCTTCAGGTGAAGCAGGAGACTCTTCAGACTCTTCAGGTGAAGAGTGAAGCAAGAGACTCTTCAGGTGAAGCAAGAGACTCTTCAGGTGAAGCAGGAGAGTCTTCAGGTGAAGAGTGAAGCAAGAGACTCTTCAGGTGAAGCAGAAGACTCTTCAGACTCTTCAGGTGAAGAGTGAAGCAAGAGACTCTTCAGGTGAAGCAAGAGACTCTTCAGGTGAAGCAGGAGACTCTTCAGGTGAAGCAAGAGGTTCTTCACGTGAAGCAGGAGACTCTTCAGGTGAAGCAGGAGACTCTTCAGGTGAAGCAGGAGACTCTTCAGGTGAAGCAGGAGACGTCTTGAGTCCAACACGTTTGCATATTCAGACAGAAAATGTTATTCTGGGCAGATTATTTTCATCTAAAACGTGTCTGGAAAGGATCTTTAAAGTGGACTCAGTCTGGTCTAACCCTGAAGACACCTCTTTGCTAGCTTGCCAGTCCCCACCCGAGGCTACGCATATGAGCAGCACAGGCACACTGGAACCTGGCTTTGGTCTGAGGTAGGCAGGGGGGGCTGTCTCAGGTCGGCCCTGATACCGAGCAGGACCACCGCAGCGAGAGGACGCACCTTGTTCCAGGGCAGGTTGATGTTTCGGCCTTCAGCTTGTCCGCTGCCCACAAACTGACTGTCAGACTCTGGGAGGTGAGGCCAGAAAGACCCCTGCTCGTACCTGTGGACGCTGAAGTACAGGACACTGGGACGCACACACACACACACACACACACGCACACACACACACACACACGCACACACACGCACACACACACACACACACACAGTTTGGTTCTGTGTTATTTGTGAAAAAACAAAGTTTAAAACCATGATGGAGGATCTGGAGTTTACCTGGGGTCTTCCTGGAACAGGTACTGGATGCCCTGACCATGATGAACATCCCAGTCCACTATCAACACCCTGACACACACACACACACACACACACACACGTGTGTTAACATAATGTCATTTGTTTGTTTACACATTGAATGAAAGCACAGATTAGAGTCAGAGTGACCATCAGCCAATCAGAGCAGAGCATCATTTCTATGTAACAGCGTTCAGATCTTTTATTCTGAAGGCCCGATGTTTATTACAAGCCTTCACAAGGTTCCTCCTCCTGTCAGCGCCGGGCTGTGATTGGACGAGCCTCGTACAGGTGAGAGTTTGTGGAACGTGGAGGAGATTTTCTAAATTT
>CM050849.1:32360963-32380963 GCA_027580175.1 Siniperca scherzeri | reverse complement strand
GTTGTTGTTGTTAGTCTGTTGAAATGTGCGCCATGTTTGGACGGTCTGATCCGGGACTCTGGACTTTTATCTTAAAGACTAAATGATGAATCGTAGTGACCTGCAGCAGCATCACTAATCACTAATCAATAATCACTAATCACTAATCACCTCTGAACAGGGTTCAGTACGTCAGCGAGTTTCACACACTGAGCTGAGAAACACGGAGGAAGCAGAAGTTTGATCTCACACAGGCCGTTACTGACACAGACTACCCGGACCCGGACCCACCAGGACCCGGACCCGGACCCGGCCCACCAGGACCCGGACCTCCCGGACCCGGACCTCCCGGACCCGGACCCACCAGGACCCGGACCCGGACCCGGCCCACCAGGACCCGGACCTCCCGGACCCGGACCACCAGGACCCGGACCTTCCGGACCCGGCCCACCCGGACCCGGACCCGGACCCGGACCATAATGTAGTTCGAGACGTTCAGACTTACAGCAGCTTTCTGTTTCTCTCCTTCTGTTTCTGAGCGCCAACTGAACACCACAGCTGTCGCGCACGTGTGACGTCACCGAGCAGGGCGTCGGCGCGACCCGATGACGTTTCGTTAGATCCGGAAGCTGGTTCACAAACTCCAAATTTTACCAAATTAAAAGCTAAATTTGGAACAACAGCTACATTCTATCGATCGATCCTACATGTACTATAACATTATGATCAGAATTCCACATTATTAGCTGATTACATGTGATTATAGAATTCTTATACATTCTACTATTTAAATCCATCCGAAGTCCTGCACGAAACCTCCTCACTGCTTCTTATTGTTCTGTAAGATGTGAAGTACACGATGAGCTTTCTTTTAGGACCTGATCGATGATCCATCTTCCAGGCGCTTCAGAGCGCCCTGCGCCTGTTATTTCACGCTGTGTGAGTACTTCCTGGATATATGAAGCTGGTGTCGATGACGTCTGCAGACTAACATGATGCCAGAAATCTCAGTTAATCTCCACAACCTGTTTAAAAGGTTTCATTCAACAAATCAGCAGAAATAACAAAACGTCGTCACTTTTTAATGAAACAACACGACAACATGAACAAACAGTAGAAACATGTTCAAATAATGCAGAATATAAAAACAACTGTAGCACGGCACTGAGATATAAAAAGAAACAGATAAAAACTTCAGGATACAAAACAACACGTTCAAGTTCTTGCTGCTTCGCCCCTGCAGGACGAACAAAGTGTTGAATAAAGAGAATCAGATGAAGAGATGAGGACGAAATGTGAAATAATGCAATAAAAGTCCCCCCCTTCCCTTCACAATAAAAGCTGATGTGAACGCCTGCTGCTGTGACGTGATTGGCTGTTTGTCGTCATTTACGGACTTTCCGTCGTGAAACACTGACGTGTTATTTCTGTTTTAATTGTTTTTGTATTTAGTTTCTTTCCTCGTCTTGTTTATGATTACTGGGAGACATTAATGAAGCATTGGATGAGCTCTTATTGTGAAAAGCTTCTAATAATACGTTTGAAACATTGACTGCATCATTTAAAACTGTCTATTTCTTCATTTCATAACGCCTTTTATTTATACACAATGTCAAACACTTGGGATTCTGCTGCCATCCACATTTTCTCTGCAGTGGATTTTTAGACTGTAGTGTTTTATCAGTGTGTCGCCACAGCAACAGTAACATCTCTGACTGGGGAATTATGGGTAGTGTAGTACTTTCGGAATAAAACAGTATAAACAGTATAAAAACAGAAGAAACCGGCAGATGGTAGAGATCACCGCTTGTGTCTCGTCGGATCCGGACCGACCGGTCAGGGGCGACCGGCTGGGTCCCGGACCGGCTGGGAGGGCAGCTTCCAGGTGTGAATGTGATCGGGGCACTGCTCTCCGTGACCCCCCCCCCCCCAAATAAAACTTTCAGAATGAAACGAACATCTCTTCGTCGCATGACTACCAGATTTTATGTCGTAATCTTATCGTAACCTCACGGAGACCCTTCGCTCATAATTCCGATAAAACGAACGCGTAATTCTGAGCCATTTCTTGTGTTTGTGAGACGAGTCCACGTCTGGTCCTCTGGTGGATGGAATGTGCTTCTGTACGCTGCCTCTGCTTCCCACAATGCATTCTGTTCCTTCATTCAAACACATTTAAAATAGAAATATACTTTTAACGAATCCCTCTACCTGTCTACCTGTCTACCTGTCTATCTACCTGTCTACCTACCTGTCTACCTGTCTATCTACCTGTCTATCTACCTGTCTATCTACCTGTCTACCTGTCTATCTACCTGTCTACCTGTCTGTCTACCTGTCTATCTACCTATCTATCTACCTGTCTGTCTACCTATCTATCTACCTATCTATCTACCTGTCTATCTACCTATCTATCTACCTGTCTATTTACCTGTCTATCTACCTGTCTGTCTACCTATCTATCTACCTGTCTGTCTGCCTGTCTTACTGTCTACCTGTCCTTGGCAGAGCGCAGGTCAGTTGTGATTGGGTCATGTTGGATGGTCTGGTGCAGCATCAGAGCCAATAAACCGGCTCGATTCGTCATCGCCGTCCTCAGATTCCTCTCCTGCTCAAACAGCTCGTCCAGCTTATACCACTGACAGAGAGACAGACAGGCAGAGAGACAGACAGGCAGGCAGAGAGAGAGACAGACAGACAGACAGACAGAGAGACAGGCAGAGAGACAGACAGGCAGAGACAGAGAGACAGAGACAGACAGGCAGAGGATTATGTTCTGGACTCCAGTCATTGCCGTGATGTTAATGACAGCTGGTGTTAATAAAGTTTTGTTGACAGCTCGTTACCACTCGGACTCTCTCCAGGTCGACCTCAGCGCGGCGAAGTTTCTCCCAGCAGTAATGTTTGTTACACTTCCTCTTAGACACTCGACAAAACTCTCCTGTCGGCTCAAAGACGTCTTTCACCAGAGGACAGCCACACACCTCGTCTGCTGGGACCTGACAGAGAGACAGACAGAGAGGGACAGACAGGGAGAGAGAGAGACAGGCAGGGAGAGAGAGACAGGCAGACGGAGAGAGAGAGAGACAGAGAGAGAGAGAGAGAGACAGGCAGGAGAGAGAGACAGGCAGACGGAGAGAGAGACAGACAGAGAGAGAGAGACAGGCAGGAGACAGGCAGAGAGAGAGACAGACAGAGAGAGACAGAGAGAGAGAGAGACAGGCAGAGAGAGAGAGACAGGCAGGCAGAGAGGGACAGACAGGGAGAGAGAGACAGGCAGAGAGAGAGAGAGAGACAGGCAGAGAGGGACAGACAGGGAGAGAGAGAGACAGGCAGGGAGAGAGAGACAGGCAGACGGAGAGAGAGACAGACAGAGAGAGAGAGACAGGCAGGGAGACAGGCAGGGAGACAGGCAGAGAGAGAGAGACAGACAGAGACGAAGACAGGCAGAGAGAGAGAGACAGGCAGAGAGGGACAGACAGGGAGAGAGAGAGAGACAGACAGAGAGAGAGAGACAGGCAGGGAGACAGGCAGAGAGAGAGACAGGCAGAGAGAGAGAGACAGGCAGGGAGACAGGCAGAGAGAGAGACAGGCAGACGGAGAGAGAGACAGACAGAGAGAGACAGACAGAGAGGGACAGACAGGCAGACAGAGAGACAGACAGGAGAGAGAGAGAGACAGACAGAGAGAGAGAGACAGGCAGGGAGACAGGCAGAGAGAGAGAGACAGGCAGAGAGAGAGAGACAGGCAGGGAGACAGGCAGAGAGAGAGAGACAGGCAGACGGAGAGAGAGACAGACAGAGAGAGAGACAGACAGAGACGAAGACAGGCAGACAGAGAGAGACAGGCAGAGACGAAGACAGGCAGAGAGACAGACAGACAGAGAGAGACAGACAGGCAGGGAGAGAGAGACAGACAGGCAGGGAGAGACAGACAGGCAGAGAGACAGACAGAGAGAGAGACAGACAGAGACGAAGACAGGCAGACAGAGAGAGACAGGCAGAGACGAAGACAGGCAGAGAGAGAGACAGACAGAGAGAGAGACAGACAGGCAGAGAGACAGACAGGCAGAGAGAGACAGACAGGCAGAGAGACAGACAGGCAGAGAGACAGACAGGCAGAGAGAGACAGACAGGCAGAGAGACAGACAGGCAGAGAGAGATCTTACTTATCTGTATTTACTGTAATCGCACAATTCTTCTGTTTATGTGTGTTTTTATTTCAGACTTGCTTTGGCAGCGTTAACGTCCGTTTCCCATGATGCCAAGAAAGCCCAACTGAATTTAAGTGAATTGAGAGAGAGACAGAGGTCCATTTTAAGAAAACCCAAATCATGATATTTCAAATAAAACCCAGATGTCTTGAGAACAAATACCATTTTACTTGGAATAACACCCACATTAAACACACACAAAATTACACTTACCCTGGTCTAACCATATCTGCATCAGGAAATAAACGCCCTCAAACAAAAATCATTATTCAAAATTACCATTTCGATCAGAATCTGGCTTCACATGGACGTGAGATCTGGGACCCGCTCAGTAGATTGGACCATGACTCATGGGACGAACTAAACATTCAAAGGAAAACCCCAAATAACGCCTGCCGAGCAGAACTGGGACGTTCCCCATTACTGTTAAACATACAAAAACAGGCCGTAACATTTCGGACACATCTAAATTCAAGTCCAACAGACACACTTCCATTCAAAGCACTAAAAACCCAAGAGCTGGACCCTGAAAACTGTCCCCTCAGTCCGCTGATGATGAAGCTAACCAACCAGGCTCCCATCAGCACTGATTCAAAACAACACAGCAGAATAAAACTAATTATGAAATCAAGTCAAAAGATCTATGTTTCGAACATCGGAGACATGAAACAAAAAGCCAAAGTAGACGATACCAAACAGAGACTGATCCTGACCAAATACAGGCTCAGTGCGATACCAGAGACTGATCCTGACCAAATACAGGCTCAGTGCGATACCAGAGACTGATCCTGACCAAATACAGGCTCAGTGAGATACGACACAGAGACTGATCCTGACCAAATACAGGCTCAGTGAGATACGACACAGAGACTGATCCCGACCAAATACAGGCTCGGTGCGATACCAGAGACTGATCCTGACCAAATACAGGCTCAGTGAGATACGACACAGAGACTGATCCTGACCAAATACAGGCTCAGTGCGATACCAGAGACTGATCCTGACCAAATACAGGCTCAGTGCGATACCAAACAGAGACTGATCCTGACCAAATACAGGCTCAGTTTGATACCAGAGACTGATCCTGACCAAATACAGGCTCAGTGCGATACCAAACAGAGACTGATCCTGACCAAATACAGGCTCAGTGCGATACAAACAGAGACTGATCCTGACCAAATACAGGCTCAGTTTGATACCAGAGACTGATCCTGACCAAATACAGGCTCAGTGCGATACCAAACAGAGACTGATCCTGACCAAATACAGGCTCAGTGCTATACCAAACAGAGACTGATCCTGACCAAATACAGGCTCAGTGTGATACCAAACAGAGACTGATCCTGACCAAATACAGGCTCAGTGTGATACCAAACAGAGACTGATCCTGACCAAATACAGGCTCAGTGTGATACCAAACAGAGACTGATCCTGACCAAATACAGGCTCAGTGAGATACCAAACAGAGACTGATCCTGACCAAATACAGGCTCAGTGCGATACCAGAGACTGATCCTGACCAAATACAGGCTCAGTGCGATACTTAACAGAGACTGATCCTGACCAAATACAGGCTCAGTGTGATACCAAACAGAGACTGATCCTGACCAAATACAGGCTCAGTGCGATACCAAACAGAGACTGATCCTGACCAAATACAGGCTCAGTGCGATACCAAACAGAGACTGATCCTGACCAAATACAGGCTCAGTGCGATACCAGAGACTGATCCTGACCAAATACAGGCTCAGTGCGATACTTAACAGAGACTGATCCTGACCAAATACAGGCTCAGTTTGATACCAGAGACTGATCCTGACCAAATACAGGCTCAGTGAGATACCAAACAGAGACTGATCCTGACCAAATACAGGCTCAGTGCGATACCAGAGACTGATCCTGACCAAATACAGGCTCAGTGCGATACCAAACAGAGACTGATCCTGACCAAATACAGGCTCAGTGTGATACCAAACAGAGACTGATCCTGACCAAATACAGGCTCAGTGTGATACCAAACAGAGACTGATCCTGACCAAATACAGGCTCAGTGCAGTACCAAACAGAGACTGATCCTGACCAAATACAGGCTCAGTGCAGTACCAAACAGAGACTGATCCTGACCAAATACAGGCTCAGTGTGATACCAAACAGAGACTGATCCTGACCAAATACAGGCTCAGTGCGATACCAAACAGAGACTGATCCTGACCAAATACAGGCTCAGTGCGATACCAAACAGAGACTGATCCTGACCAAATACAGGCTCAGTGCGATACCAAACAGAGACTGATCCTGACCAAATACAGGCTAAGTGATACCAAACATAGACTGATCCTGACCGAATACAGGCTCAGTGAGATACCAAACAGAGACTGATCCTGACCAAATACAGGCTCAGTGTGATACCAAACATAGACTGATCCTGACCAAATACAGGCTCAGTGAGATACCAAGCAGAGACTGATCCTGACCAAATACAGGTTCAGTGACCACCAACTGGCAGCATAAACACACAGACAGACATGGCTGCCCAGAGAGGAGCGTGTATATGGTCACTGCTCGACAGGTAGAGACAGAGATGCTCCTCCTCCTCCACTGTGAGAAGTTCTCTTCAGTAAGAGATTTCCACGACGGGGAAACAGCCACGAAAATAACAAACTTCCTAAAGTTAACCCCAGAAGAGAAACTGGCAGTTTGAAGGGACAGCAGCTCCTCTGGCAGCTAAATATGTATCTGCCTGCCACAGCCTGATGGATTCACAATCACTGTAACATCCCAAACATTAGGGATTTGTTTAGTATTCAGTAATTGCATTCAATTATATAAAAGTGTAGTGTACTGAATTGTAAAGCAATCAAAGAATGGACTGCATCAGTATAATTTAGAACCTGTGTCAAAAACATGTTCTGATGGTCCCCCGTCTCACTGATGGTCCCCTCTTACTGATGGTCACCCGTCTTACTGATGGTCCCCTGTCTCACTGATGGTCCCCGGTCTCACTGATGGTCACCCGTCTCACTGATGGTCACCCGTCTCACTGATGGTCCCATCTCACTGATGGTCACCCGTCTCACTGATGGTCACCTGTCTTACTGATGATCACTCGTCTTACTGATGGTCACCTGTCTTACTGATGGTCACTCGTCTTACTGATGGTCACCTGTCTCACTGATGGTCACCCGTCTCACTGATGGTCCCATCTCACTGATGGTCACCCGTCTCACTGATGGTCCCATCTCACTGATGGTCACCCGTCTCACTGATGGTCACCTGTCTTACTGATGGTCACTGTCTCACTGATGGTCACCAGTCTCACTGATGGTCCGTCTCACTGATGGTCCCGTCTTACTGATGGTCCGTCTCACTGATGGTCCCTGTCTTACTGATGGTCCCCGTCTCACTGATGGTCCCCTCTTACTGATGGTCACCCGTCTTACTGATGGTCCCCTGTCTCACTGATGGTCCCCGGTCTCACTGATGGTCCCCCGTCTTACTGATGGTCCCGTCTTACTGATGGTCACCTGTCTCACTGATGGTCCCATCTCACTGATGGTCACCCGTCTCACTGATGGTCACCCGTCTCACTGATGGTCCCATCTCACTGATGGTCACCCGTCTCACTGATGGTCACCTGTCTTACTGATGATCACTCGTCTTACTGATGGTCACCTGTCTTACTGATGGTCACTCGTCTTACTGATGGTCACCTGTCTCACTGATGGTCACCCGTCTCACTGATGGTCCCATCTCACTGATGGTCACCCGTCTCACTGATGGTCACCTGTCTTACTGATGGTCACTCGTCTCACTGATGGTCACCAGTCTCACTGATGGTCCCGTCTCACTGATGGTCCCGTCTTACTGATGGTCCGTCTCACTGATGGTCCCCTGTCTTACTGATGGTCCCCCGTCTCACTGATGGTCCCGTATCACTGATGGTCCCGTCTTACTGATGGTCCCCTATCTCATTGATGGTCCCGTCTCACTGATGGTCACCCGTCTCACTGATGGTCCCGTCTCACTGATGGTCCCGTCTTACTGATGGTCCGTCTCACTGATGGTCACCAGTCTTACTGATGGTCCCCTGTCTCACTGATGGTCCTGTCTCACTGATGGTCCCGTCTTACTGATGGTCCGTCTCACTGATGGTCACCAGTCTTACTGATGGTCCCCTGTCTCACTGATGGTCCTGTCTCACTGATGGTCCCGTCTTACTGATGGTCCCCTATCTCATTGATGGTCCCGTCTTACTGATGGTCACCCATCTTACTGATGGTCACCTGTCTTACTGATGGTCACCCGTCTCACTGATGGTCACCCGTCTCACTGGTCACCTGTCTCACTGGTCACCTGTCTTACTGATGGTCACCTGTCTCACTGATGGTCACCTGTCTCACTGATGGTCACCCGTCTTACCTTTGGATCTCTGGAGTGTTCAGGACACAGAACCTGCAGCCGCTTACAGTACGTCTTACTCTGAGGGTTATACACATCACAGAACAACCGGGTCGCTCTGAAACACAGACAGACACATGAGAGACAGACAGGTCTCACTCTGACAGCATCAAACTCTTGAAACAAAAGAGAGACAGACAGACAGACAGACAGACAGGTGTCTTACCCCTCTATACGTGTTGGGTACATGGAACCAAACGATGTCTGACTCTCATACTGTCGAACACACAGAGAGAGACAGACAGAGAGAGACAGAGAGAGAGACAGTTGATATTAGTTGATCATTTTACTGAGTATTTTAAAAAAGCAATCAGACCTGAATCTTCGTGACACCGTCTGCTATTGGCTGGAAAACCTGCCGATTCCCAGCGTGGACAGAATAATTCCTCGTTTGTAGATTTTTTAAATTTTTTCTTTCATCTTTTTTTAAATAGTTTAAAATCTGTGTTAACTGTCGGTCTGAAGAACAAAGGAAATGTAAAACTGTTTTTCTTTTAATTTCTCCTTTTAACCTGGATCTTATAGTCCAGAAGAGACTTGAGCGTTGATTGAAAACATCCCAGAGGTGTTCTGTCCGCAACAAACACATTTTAATTTCCATTCAGTCACATGAAGCGACAGTCACTGAACTATGATTATAAAACAGCTACATAAACTCTGTCTTAGTATTATGGGATGCATCTGACACGGTCGACCAAAACATTTCTAACACTGATTATAAAACTGGTTTGGACGGTCTGGCACAGTGCTGAACTGGTCTGAATCCTGTTTGAATGACGGGGACGACTGGACGAGGAGTTCTGTTCTGGTCCCAAACAATCACCGAGTAACTGAATATTAAACTGTTTGACAAAATTAAACAGAAATCGCTGTTTCTGGAGCCAAAAAAAGATGATTAGCAGTCAGAGCTGAGCTTCAATCGATCAAGACCACAAACCACAAATCTTTAAGGATCTAAATTTTAACATCTACATCAACAATCAATAATATCCACAATTAATAAATCAGCACCTCCACGGTGACTGGCATTGTGGTTGTGATCTGGTGTAAAGACAGCTGGCCGGCGCTCTTTGCGTCCCGACTCTGTAAACTGACCTTAGCGTAGCATCGCTCCATGTGTCTCAGCGCCACCTTCGGGTTGACGGGATGACTGCAGGAGACACAGAAGATCTGAAGGTCTGTGTCATCACCGTCTCCTTCAGTCACCTGGACAGAGAGACAGACAGGCAGAGAGACAGGCAGGCAGAGAGACAGACAGACAGGCAGACAGACAGACAGAGAGACAGGCAGACAGACAGACAGACAGAAAGAGAGACAGAGAGACAGACAGAGAGAGAGACAGACAGACAGACAGACAGGCAGACAGAGAGAGAGACAGACAGAGAGAGAGACAGACAGACAGACAGACAGGCAGACAGGCAGAGAGACAGACAGGCAGACAGACAGACAGACAGACAGGCAGGCAGGCAGAGAGAGAGACAGACAGACAGACAGGCAGAGAGACAGACAGACAGGCAGGCAGGCAGGCAGACAGACAGACAGACAGATTAGAGAAAAACTAACAGGTGAAACTGAAAGCTCTCCGTCCCCCCGTCCCTCTGTCTCGTACCTCCTCGTGCTGTTGGACCTGCTGCTGTTTGGCGTTGGCGATGATGCCTTCGAGCTCGTGGAAACGTTTCTCCATCAGCGTGAGGCGGAGCCTCGCCGCCTGCTGCTCCTTCCTGATTCGCTCCAGCTGTCTCCGTCCCATCTCCTCGGCAACGCACGGACTCTGCTGCCACTGCTGGATCCTCTGAGGAAGGATCTCATAGATACGACTGAAGGACAGAGACAGACAGACAGAGAGACATCAGTCCAGAAAATCAGTCCAACATCAGTCTGAAGACAGCTCAGTGGAGACGACGTCACTTTCATTTTAAACTGGATTTGTGTCGACATTGTGGACTCTTTGTGGACTTGTTTGTGGACTTGTTGTGGACTCGGTTGTGGACTTGTTTGTGGACTCAGTTGTGGTCTTGTTTGTGGTCTTGTTTGTGGGCTTTGTTGTGGACTTGTTTGTGGACTTGTTTGTGGACTCTGTTGTGGACTTGTTTGTGGACTCTGTTGTGGACTCTGTTGTGGACTTGTTTGTGGACTCTGTTGTGGACTTGTTTGTGGACTCGGTTGTGGACTCGGTTGTGGTCTTGTTTGTGGACTTGTTTGTGGGCTCTGTTGTGGACTCGGTTGTGGACTCAGTTGTGGACTCGGTTGTGACTCGGTTGTGACTCGGTTGTGGACTCAGTTGTGGTCTTGTTTGTGGACTTTGTTGTGGACTTGTTTGTGGACTTGTTTGTGGACTCTGTTGTGGACTCGGTTGTGGACTCGTTTGTGGACTCTGTTGTGGACTCGTTTGTGGACTCGTTTGTGGACCTGGTTGTGGACTCGGTTGTGGACTCGTTTGTGGACTCTGTTATGGACTCGTTTGTGGACTTGTTTGTGGACCTGGTTGTGGACTCGGTTGTGGACTCGGTTGTGGACTCGTTTGTGGACTTGTTTGTGGACTCAGTTGTGGTCTTGTTTGTGGACTTTGTTGTAGGCTTTGCTGTGGACTTGTTTGTGGACTTGTTTGTGGACTCTGTTGTGGACTCGGTTGTGGACTCGTTTGTGGACCTGGTTGTGGACTCGGTTGTGTTGATGTTGTTCAGGTGTGTCTTCGCCTTCACAGGTAGTTAAGCTGTGTGATCAGACTCACTTGGCCGCGAGCTTCATGCCGCAGTCCTCGGAGCAGTATTTGGAGTTGATCCTCGCCGGTTGGACGCATCCTGGACCCAGACACTGCCTCAGAGCCCCGCCCACCTCCTTAGCCCCGACCTCTCCTCCTCGCTCGCTGTGCCGCACGCGCTCCCTGTGACGCTGCTTCGCTTTGTGACGACGAGGCTTCGCCTCCTCTTTAGGAGCAGAGACAGACTTCTGCAGGGGAGGACAGGTGTGTTAGTGACATCATCAGTGACATCATCAATCATCTCGTTGAAACCGTCCTCACCTTCTTCTCCGTCTTCTTCTCTCGTCTCTTGACATGTTTCACCTTCACCGCCTTCTTCCTGAGAGAGTCCGACTGGGCGTCCTCATCCTCGCTGTGCCACACCTGCAACAGGAAGACGCATCACACCACAGGAAGTGCCTGTTCTGACAGCCGATTGGTCAGAAACACTCACTCACACATACTGACCAGGTCTCTGTATCCAGCAGCTTTGTACTGCTCATACAGCTCCAGCTCACTCTCACTGAACACGCCCTCCTCCTCCTCCTCCTCCTCATCCTCATCCTCTGTCTGATACCCCGCCCCTTTCCTCTGGAGGCCCCGCCCCCTGCCGCCGCTCCGACCGATCTCCTCGTCTTTGACCCGAAGCATCTTCTGCTCAGAGATCAATAACATCATATTTACCAGCTGTGGAGATGTTTACGAATAAACCATCAATAAATGGGTTATTACGATATATACAGTATATATATATATATATATATATATATGTATATATATACTATATATATATATATATATATATATATATATATATATATATATATATATATATATATATATATACTGTATATATATACTGTATACATATGTATGTATATATACTGTATATATACAGTATATATATACTATATATATATATATATATATATATATATATATATATATATATATATATATATATATATATATATATATATATACACTTTATTAGGCACACCTGTACAATTCGAAGCAGGTGGAGTTAGTTAAAGTGCTGTTGTACTGGACTACATTATATTCAGAGGTGTTTCTCATACAGGAAGTGGTCAGAATATTAGGAACACCTCTGAATATAATGCGGCATCAACAAAAACTGAACGATAGGAAACGTAAAAGTCGACTCTATGTCAGAACAGTTGCGTTAGGCTGTGCAGGTGTTGAATCCCTGATCAGCGTCTTACAGGTGACCAAAATCCCAGACTGGTGTCTCAACAGACAGCAGCAACACAAGGAATCTTCTGTTTCAGCACCAAGTCGTCGCTGATTACAAAATATTTTCCCACCTACTGAGATATTCTCCGTCGGACATCTTGGATCAACTAGTTTGCGCGAGACTACAGTGACGTCTGTTCGGTTCCTAAAAACCTCCCTTTCATTAAGGAAGCGAGGGCGCTGATATTAGTTTGGAAACAGTCCTGAAACGCTGCACTGCAGTCTGAAGGAACCTCACATATAAGCGTTCATCATTCAGACTAATTACAGAGTGTAACGCCTCGGTTTATTCTCACACAGTGAATGAAACTAACTCTCAGTGTAACTTATATGTAACATATTCTTCATTATTGTCTTGAATTTGTTTTTTTATATTCTTTAATATCTTATTGTTCATTTTATATTGATGTTTCTTGACCTGCAGTATTTGCTTCATCTTTCTTTATATTTCTAGAAATCCCAAAGTAATTCCTGTGTGTAAACCTACAGCCCGTCCCGCTGACTCACCCGGGCTCGGACCTCACACTGCCTCAGTCGACACTTCTGTCGGATTTTGTTTGGACCTCCGAACTTCTTCATGTCTTTGCAGAAGTCGCACTGAGCGCAGTCCTCCGTCCTCAGACAGGCGTCGCACTCTCCGCACATCCTGGCCGAACGCTTGATCTGAAACAGAAACACAAACGCAAACACTGCAAACGGCTTGAAATGTCTTCACTCGGTGAAATACTGAGCGAGAGCTGCAGCTTAAAGGACTCGAAGTGTCATTTGAAGTAAGAAATGAAAGCAGCTGAACTGTCAGTCGATATCTAAGCCTTTGCAGCAGTGACAGTTGAGAAGTAAGGACTGAATAAAGCTGAACTGTCAGCTGAAGTGTAAAAGATGAAAGCAATGGAAATTTCAGTCGAAGTGAGGCGGCAGGGACAGCTGAAGCGTCAGCTGACAGCAGCTGAAGCGTCAGCTGACTCGTTGACACTGAAACTAGCTGCAAGTAAGAGAGGGAAGCTGGGGAAGTTCCAGATGAACTGCACACAATGAAAGCAAGTGAAGTTTCAGAGGCACCGCAGATATCTGAAGTGCGTAGACTGCAAGCAGCGGAAGTGTCAGTTGGTGGATAAGCAATCTCGGAGCCCACCTCACAACGATCCGAATGCAGACACATTTTAAACAGCTGATAAAAACCTAAACTTTAGGGTTCCGAGTTTGATGAAAAGCTAAATCGTCGTCAGATGGCAGCCGATGCGTTCCTGCACGCAACCAAAGCCCGCTCAAACGCGATTGGTCAATACTCGGACTACAAACGGAAACCAGAACGCTGCCTGGTTACCTGTGAGCCCCGCCTCCTGTCAGTCTAGTTGCCTGGTTACCTGTGAGCCCCGCCTCCTGTCAATCTTGGGCTGGGGGTGGAGCTCCCGTCTCCGTCAGGTTTGTCCTCCCTCTCTGGCTCCGACTCTTTCTCCTCCTTCTCCTTGGTCTTCTTCGGACGGAATTTAATCTCCAGAGACGAGTCTTTGTCTGCAGAGGACACAACACACAGCTAACAGCTAACACACAGCTAACAGCTAACAGCTAACACACAGCTAACAGCTAACACACAGCTAACACACAGCTAACAGCTAACACACAGCTAACAGCTAACAGACAGCTAACAGCTAACAGCTAACAGACAGCTAACAGCTAACAGACAGCTAACAGCTAACACACAGCTAACACACAGCTAACACACAGCTAACAGCTAACAGCTAACCTCCTAACAGTCATCATCGGGGTTTTACTACGTGTCGTTAAGGTGTCACTCGTTGCTACAGTTTCTTTGGTTCCACTAGAGAAATGTCAGCGGCTCCTCCATATTGAACCGTCCAGGAAGTTTTATTGCATATAAAGACTAAAGCAACTGCCGTCGGACTTCCTGTCTGCGGCGCTCGGCTGCGAGCCCATTGGTCAAACACTAGGGTTCGGTGTCTGAAGGACACTTGTGGAATCGAACCACCAGCCATCCGATTGGTGGACGACCCGCTCTACCACTAAGCCGCAGTCGCAGCTTCCTGTTTGAAAAGGCTCAGCAGTTTCCTCAAACAGCTGCTCGCTGTAGTTTCTATCAGACCAACAGCAGGAAACAGAGCGTCTGTCGGGGACTATTTCCAGCGGCGGATGAATCCACATGTGGTGCTGTAGTGAGCGTTTGGGGCAGCGGGACGGTGTGTGTGTGGGGCGGAGTCAGAATAAACTACAGAGTGTGTGTGTTCGTGGTGATGAAGGTGCGGCTCGCTGATGTGTTTTTAACAGTTTCTGATGACGACGGAGGAAGAAGATCCATCAGCTGTGACTCACACACACACACACACACCTGTTACCTGTTCGTTCACTGCTGTCTGAGTCTGAACGTGAGGTTTATTGATGAGAAGAACTTATTAAAACTACTTATATATGTTTCCATATTAACACTATTTTAGATATTATAGGACACTGACCTCTGCAGGACGGACAGTACCAGACTCTGATGGCTTTAGCTGCTTTTTCTGAAACTCCAATACAGTTTCCATGAAACCACTCAGTGCAGCTGTCACACCCTCTGACAGACAGACAGGCAGAGAGACAGGAAGACAGGCAGAGAGACAGACAGACAGGCAGAGAGACAGGCAGAGAGACAGAGAGACAGGCAGAGAGACAGACAGAGAGACAGAGAGACAGGCAGAGAGACAGACAGACAGGCAGAGAGACAGGCAGAGAGACAGAGAGACAGAGAGACAGACAGAGAGAGAGACAGACAGACAGGCAGACAGACAGGCAGACAGGCAGAGAGACAGACAGAGAGACAGGCAGAGAGACAGACAGAGAGACAGACAGACAGACAGACAGACAGGCAGAGAGACAGACAGAGAGACAGACAGACAGACAGGCAGAGAGACAGACAGGCAGAGAGACAGACAGAGAGACAGACAGACAGACAGGCAGAGAGACAGACAGACAGACAGGCAGACAGACAGGCAGACAGACAGACAGACAGACAGAGAGACAGGCAGAGAGACAGGCAGACAGAGAGACAGACAGACAGAAAGACAGACAGACAGAGAGACAGAGAGAGACAGACAGACAGACAGACAGAGAGACAGACAGACAGGCAGACAGACAGACAGGTTAGTGTTGACTGTGGTATTTGTAAATGGACTCTGTTACTTATTGATAGATATATGAAGTTTATTACATCATGAAACAGTTGATGTCTGGTCTCCTGCAGATACAGTATACAGGACCTTTGGTGGGGGTTCCTCTGGTCACCTCTCCTCCTCCTCCTCCTCCTCCTCCTCCTCCTCCTCCTCCTCCTCCTCCTCCTCCTCCTCGCCTCGCTCTGCTCCTGCAGCCTCCTCAGACTGAGACACAACAAACAGGAGAAACAGCAGCATCTCGTTACAACAACCACAAGTGAAACGTTGGAAAATGAAAGCAGTTTGGCTTCCGACTCCCTCGTTCAGAGGAACCTTTTAGATGATTCCTGCTGTTACAACACTGTCCATCGTCAAAAAGGTTCTAGACATCAACGTAAAACCCTTGTTTACATTTCCAGAAAACCAGAAACCAGAAAAAAGGACGATTTCTCTGTTTTTTTCCTTCCAGACCGGGTCAGACCGGGTCAGACCAGGTCTACATTAAAAACACTGTACTGGACCGGATTAACATGGAGGCTGGGACTAATGATTATTTTCATTATCAATTCATCTGCCAATTCTTTTCTCGATTAATCAGTTAGTTGTTCTGTCTGTAAAATGAACATGGGTCTAAAGGGACTTGTTAGAAACTGAATTCTGCTCATGAATAAAGCAGATGTGTTTCCTCTCCAGACCACATCAGACCAGGTCTACATTAAAAACCACTGTACCTATCAAACCTGGACTAGATTCTACAGACTGTTAAAATCCCGGTTTCAGATTTGTGTTTATAAAACGAGAAAAAACGGTGAACTCACTTTACAGTGTTTTAGATTTATGCAGTTGTTTTCCTGCACGCTGGTCAGTCTGCTCGTTTTTCCACCGTGAAACCAAACTCCGTTCACTTTTCCACATATTCTAAGTCATGTGTAATGTGTGTGTGTTTGTGATGCTGCAGGGTCTTAAACGGGAGTCCAGCTGCTCCGCTCTGCTCTCCATCAGTGTCACATCTGTCTGTCTGTCTGTCTGTCTGTGAACATCAGCACTCACCATGAACAAGCTGCTCGTGTTTCACACGCAGAAGAAGAAACTGTCCTCCGGTTAAATCCTCATCAGAACTCCGTTTTCATTTCACTCATTTTTCATTTTTAAGAAAATCTGCCTAAGCTTCTTTATTTCCGCTGCTCCCTCTTCTTCTTCTTCTTCTTCTTCTTCTTCTTCTTCTTCTTCTGCTTCTTCTTCTGTAGCAGCAGCAGTTAGTGAGAGCGACACCTGCAGGACGGACACTCAGCTACAACCTGCACACAAAACTAAAAGTATTCATCAACTCTAACATCTAACTGATCAGATCAGATCAGATCATCCTTTATTGATCCCCAGAATACAGAAACCTCAAATACAATAGATCAATTATAAGTTTATGAAATAAAAATAAGAATAAAATAGAGCAACTGAACTCAAAACCCAAACTTCCACACATGAACTCCAGCAGAGAGACAGTTAACTAATAAAACACTTTACGCATCAAATATATGACATATATCAGCCAGTGTCACATCATAACACATGCAATAATATATAATAATATAATGATATACAATACATCAACATGTAGCACAAATACAATAATAATAATATAAAAAGCACATTGTGATTAATGTGATATAAAGCACAGTGTTGTTAATATGATATATGCAAAAACGTAATACTATGAAATATGATACTGGAACCGTTTTTATAATAACGACGGCTTATTGTGTTGAGATAGAAGCTGCAGAAAATGTGGCCCAATAATGACACAAATAATAACAATAATAACAACAATAATAACAATAATAACAATAATAAGAGTGGAGGACTATCGGTCGGCCTCAAAGAAATTCTGGCAAACCGTCCGACGGTTCAGGAGGGGGAAGCAGTGCTTCACCAACACCTTGTACGGTGCGGGTGGAGAGCTGTTGACCTCGACTGGGGATGTTGTCGGACGGTGGAAGGAATACTTTGAGGATCTCCTCAATCCCGCTGTCACGTCTTCCGAAGAGGAAGCGGAGGCTGGGGACCCGGAGGCGGACTCATCCATCACCCTGGCCGAAGTCACTGAGGTTGTTGGCAAGCTCCTTGGTGGCAAGGCTTCAGGGGTGGATGAGATCCGTCCTGAGTATCTTAAGTCTCTGGATGTTGTGGGACTGTCTTGGCTGACACGTCTCTGCAACATCGCGTGGCGGTCTGGGACAGTGCCTCTGGACTGGCAGACCGGGGTGGTGGTCCCTCTGTATAAGAAGGGGACGGAGGGTGTGTTCAATCACAGAGGGATCACACTTCTCAGCCTCCCCGGTAAGGTCTATTCCAGGGTACTGGAGAGGAGAATTCGTCCGATAGTCGAACCTCGGATTCAGGAGGAGCAGAGTGGTTTTCGTCCCGGTCGTGGAACACTGGACCAGCTCTATACTCTCCATCGGGTGCTCGAGGGTTCATGGAGTTTGCCCAACCAGTCCACATGTGCTTTGTGGATCTGGAGAAGGCATTCGACCGTGTGCCCAGGCGCTTTGTGGGGAGTGCTCTGGGAGTATGGGGTCCGGGGCCCTTTGCTAAGGGCTGTCCGGTCCCTGTATAACCGGAGCAGGAGCTGTGTTCGCATTGCCGGCAGTAAGTCAGACCTGTTCCCGGTGCATGTTGGACTCCGCCAGGGCTGCCCTTTGTCACGGTTCTGTTCATAATTTATATGGACAGAATTTCTAGGCGCAGTCAGGGGCGGAGGGTGTCGGTTTGGGAACCACAGGATCTCATCTCTGCTGTTTGCAGATGATGTCGTTCTGATGGCTTCTTCAAACCGGGACCTGCAGCATGCACTGGGACGGTTTGCAGCCGAGTGTGAAGCAGCTGGGATGAGAATCAGCTCTTCAAATCTGAGGCCATGGTTCTTGACGGAAAAAGGTGGTTTGCTCTCTTGGCGTGGGTGGGGAGTCCTTGCCTCAAGTGGAGGAGTTTAAGTATCTCGGGGTCTTGTTCACGAGTGAGGGACGGATGGGCGTGAGATTGACAGGCGGATCGGTGCAGCGTCTGCAGTGATGCGGGCGCTGTATCGGACCGTTGTGGTAAAGAAGGAGCTGAGTCGAAGACAAAGCTCTCGATTTACCGGTCAATCTCGCTCCTGCCCTCACCTATGGTCATGAGCTTTGGGTAGTGACCGAAAGGACAAGATCGCGGATACAAGCGGCCGAAATGGGCTTCCTCCGCCCGGTGGCTGGGCGCTCCCTTAGAGATAGGGTGAGGAGCTCAGTCACACGGGGAGCTCGAGTAGAGCCGCTGCTCCTCCACGTCGAGAGGAGCCAGCTGAGGTGGCTAGGGCATCTGATCCGGATGCCTCCTGGGCGCCTCCCTCGGGAGGTGTTCTGGGCATGTCCCACCGGGAGGCGGCCCGGGAAGACCCAGGACACGCTGGAGGGACTATGTCTCGGCTGGCCTGGGAACGCCTCGGGATCCCCGGAGGAGCTGGAGGAAGTGTCTGGGGCGAAGGAAGTCTGGGAGTCCCTGCTTAGACTGCTGCCCCCGCGACCCGGCCCCGGATAAGCGGAAGAAAATGGATGGATGGATGGACAATAATAATAATAACACAAATAATAGCAGCAATAATAAAAATAATAATAATAATAACACAAATAATAGCAATAATAACAATAATAATAATAACATAAATAATAACAATAATAATAACAATAATAATAATAATAATAATAACACAAATAATAATAATAATAATAATAATAATAATAATAATAACACAAATAATAACAATAATAATAATAATAATAATAATAATAATAATAATAATAATAATAATAAAAATAATAATAACAATAATAATAATAATAATAATAGCATAATAATAATAATAATAATAATAACACAAATAATAACAATAATAACAATAATAATAACAATAATAGTAATAATAATAATAATAATAACAATTATGACACAAATAATAATAATAATAATAATAATAATAATAATAATAATAATAATAACAATAATAATAAATAAAAATAACAATAACAATAATAATAATAGTAATAATAATAATAATAAATAATTATAATAACACAAATAATAACAATAATAATAATAACAACAATAATAATAATAATAACAACAATAATAATAATATAATAACAATAATAACAACAATAACAACAATAACAGTAATAATAAT
>CM050849.1:32323463-32358463 GCA_027580175.1 Siniperca scherzeri | reverse complement strand
TGTGTGTGCCTGTGTGTGTGTGTGTTGTGTGTGTGTGTGTGTGTGTGTGTGTTGTGTGTGTGTGTGTGTGTGCCTGTGTGTGTGTGTGTGTGTGTGTGTGCCTGTGTGTGTGTGTCTCTATGTGTGTGTGTGTGTGTTGTGTGTGTGTGTGTGTGTGTGTGTGTGTGTGTGTGTGTGTGTGTGTGTGTGTGTCTGTGTGTGTGTGTGTGTGTGTGTGTGTGTGTGTGTGTGTGTGTGTGTGTGTGTGTGTGTGTGTGTGTGCCTGTGTGTGTGTGTGTGTGTGTGCCTGTGTGTGTGTGTGTGTGTGTGTGTGTGTGTGTGTGTGTGTGTGTGTGCCTGTGTGCCTGTGTGTGTGTGTGTGTGTGTGTGTGTGTGTGTGTGTGCTGCTCTTTAAAGGAAGCGGAGGAGGAGGCAGTCACACGCGCTCCAGACTCAGCGGCAAACTGTTTACTGAGAAACGTGACGAGAAGTTTTAAACCAGAAACCGAGTGAAGAAGAAGAAGAAGAAGAAGAAGAAGAAGAAGAAGAAGAAGAAGAAGAAGAAGAAGAGTTTGAAGAAGGAAAGAAGGAGGCAGCAGGTGGGAAACTTCTCCTGTTTATTTGTTTTGCTGTTTTAATGTTTAGTTTCTCCTCAGAATCACTTCAGACGTTCATTTTGTTTTATTTTATTATTTATTTAAGAGTCTGTTCAGCTTGCAGGTTGTGTCCATCTTCACTTTATTTACTAAGTGTTGATTTTTCAGTTTCCTCATCCATCAGATCAGTCTAACTTTATTTATACTGCACCTTTCGAACAGCTCAGTGCAATTCAAAGCGCTTTACAGGGGAACAATAAGACAGAACAGTCTAGAGCATCATGCGTTTGCAGCGTCGCCGTCCTGCGAGAACCACGTATCTCTGAAAAGTCTTCCTGAGCTCAGAGAAACAGTTTTCAGCTCTGCGACGACGCGTTTCCCAGCTGATCCGAGGGGGGGTTAAAGAGTTTATTCAGCTTCAGGAGGATGAGAGTTTCCTCAGCACGTGAAGGAAACTCTTCATCCTTCGGCTCGTCACAAACACCTGGAGATACGAGGTTTCCACCGGACGGGAAGGGGATGAAACGCTGTAAAGTAACTGAAGCCGTCAGACAGACGCAGTGAAACGAGGCGCAGTGGAAGTAGAAAGTAGCATGAAATGGAAATACTCAGGCGAAGTACAAGTACCTCGAGTGTGTACTTACGTGCAGCGCTTGAGTAAATGTACGTAGTTACTTTCCACCGCTGGGAGAAAAACAGACAAACAGATTTAAAATACATGATGGAGCTGATTGATTACGTCTCATGTTTGACTCACTTTAGAACCAAATACAATTCAAACAAATTAACGATATTTCTACAACACATATTGATCACAAAGTAATCATTGATACTAATAATCGATGTATATTAATGTTGAAGCTGTTGTTTAAATGATCGACTAGTGAAGCTGCGTTTCACGTTTGAATGGTGAACAACGTTATTATCGTCATCGTTAGTGTTGTTGTTGACATAAACATGAGTCACAGCAGCAGCCATAATGATCACATTACATTGGCAGGATGGATGTGACATCACACTACAGTGGCTCTGACATCACTGAGAGCGGAGCCAATAACATCACAATCCAATCAGAATGCATCTCGAGCCAGCCGACAGCCAATGGGATGCTCCCACATCACAACACAGGTGAGACAGAAAGCTCCCCGTGTGATCATCTGATTTTTATGACATCACGCGATGACATCAGAGAATTTGTCTCTGTGACTGATGATGACATCATCTAAACTGTTAAACTCATCCTGACCTGAGAACTGTTAAACTGTCTCTGACGTCACGACCGGTTTCCACATCTGGATCAGCTGTGAGACGACTTCCTGCTTCAGGATGTCTCTCTGGAACACAGCCTGTATTTTTACCCTGAGCTGAGACTTACAGGCCAGACTTCCTCCCAGGCTGCAGCACGAACCCACGACACGAGTCCTCACAACACATCGACACAACGACCAAAACAATTACAAACTTTACTCATATCGTAGAAAAGGTTTCAGTCGTGGTCGTCTGGACGCTGTTTTCAGAATCAAGACGTTTCGGCTCCCATCCGGAAGTCATTCTCAGTTGTGAAAATGGTCTGAGAACTCAGAATGTGCTACTCTGTGTTGCTTAAGCCCCGCCTCGGGAGGAGTCTACCTGAGTATCTTAGCTAGTTTCACCTGAAACTGACCTGATAGTTTCCATGATGGCCCAGTAATCAGTAATCAGGCCTGTTGTTTGACTCACTTTAGAACCAAATACAATTCAAACAAATTAACGATATTTCTACAACACATATTGATCACAAAGTAATCATTGATACTAATAATCGATGTATATTAATGTTGAAGCTGTTGTTTAAATGATCGACTAGTGAAGCTGCGTTTCACGTTTGAATGGTGAACAACGTTATTATCGTCATCGTTAGTGTTGTTGTTGACATAAACATGAGTCACAGCAGCAGCCATAATGATCACATTACATTGGCAGGATGGATGTGACATCACACTACAGTGGCTCTGACATCACTGAGAGCGGAGCCAATAACATCACAATCCAATCAGAATGCATCTCGAGCCAGCCGACAGCCAATGGGATGCTCCCACATCACAACACAGGTGAGACAGAAAGCTCCCCGTGTGATCATCTGATTTTTATGACATCACGCGATGACATCAGAGAATTTGTCTCTGTGACTGATGATGACATCATCTAAACTGTTAAACTCATCCTGACCTGAGAACTGTTAAACTGTCTCTGACGTCACGACCGGTTTCCACATCTGGATCAGCTGTGAGACGACTTCCTGCTTCAGGATGTCTCTCTGGAACACAGCCTGTATTTTTACCCTGAGCTGAGACTTACAGGCCAGACTTCCTCCCAGGCTGCAGCACGAACCCACGACACGAGTCCTCACAACACATCGACACAACGACCAAAACAATTACAAACTTTACTCATATCGTAGAAAAGGTTTCAGTCGTGGTCGTCTGACGCTGTTTTCAGAATCAAATATTGAGCTCATTATTTTCTGTTTCTCTACACTGTGAAGTTAATCTGTAACCTTCCTCACATGAACACATGAAACTAACAGAAACGTCATCCTTACCTTGCTGACCTTGTGCTGTTTCCAAGATGGCTGCATTTTTCTGAAGTTTTAAATCCTCTTCCTCTAGAGGAGGCTCCTCCCCCTCTCTCTGATAGGTCAGATGACGGTGACAGCAGTAATGACTCTTTAGTGGACAGCTGCTCCACCAATGACATCTCTCGCCTCCTGCCCACCCAGCCGGCCTCTGCACTCCGAAAACAGAAAGGTAACTGTACCTGATGTAATCTAACTTCCTGTACCTGAATCTGCCATGTCTCAGTCTGATGTCATCTCTCTGTCTCTCAGGTGTGGACAGCTCTTCAGTGTCTCCTCCGCCAGTCTGTACTCCTCCATCTTCCTCCGTCACCTCTCCTCCTCCTTCTCGGTCGTCCACCTGTGACAGACACAGCTGCAGCCTTCCTCGTCGTCATCATCATCATCATCAACACAGCACCAATCAGAAGCGTCTCTCCTCCACTAAAAGCCACGCCTCCATCAAGACAGACGCCGCCCACATTAAGGAGGTCGCTGGAGATGGTGAGCCAATCAGTTTTGACCTCTGGATGTAAAGTTTGTCCTGAGGGTGGCGCTGGAGGAAAGTCATTCAAATCTAAAGGTTTATTCTCGGAGAGCAGGACTGAGATCAGATAGAAACATAGATACAAAAGTATGTCGTCAGCTAACTTTATGCTCTGTGGAGGCAGTTTGGAATCCGGTAAAGTTATAGTTTTGTTTTTATGGAGGTCACAAGTGGTTCGATGAAAAGCTCAAAGATAACCACTAGTTGTAGAAAAGGTTTCAGTCGTGGTCGTCTGACGCTGTTTTCAGAATCAAATATTGAGCTCATTATTTTCTGTTTCTCTACACTGTGAAGTTAATCTGTAACCTTCCTCACATGAACACATGAAACTAACAGAAACGTCATCCTTACCTTGCTGACCTTGTGCTGTTTCCAAGATGGCTGCATTTTTCTGAAGTTTTAAACCAGAAACCGAGTGAAGAAGAAGAAGAAGAAGAAGAAGAGTTTGAAGAAGGAAAGAAGGAGGCAGCAGGTGGGAAACTTCTCCTGTTTATTTGTTTTGCTGTTTTAATGTTTAGTTTCTCCTCAGAATCACTTCAGACGTTCATTTTGTTTTATTTTATTATTTATTTAAGAGTCTGTTCAGCTTGCAGGTTGTGTCCATCTTCACTTTATTTACTAAGTGTTGATTTTTCAGTTTCCTCATCCATCAGATCAGTCTAACTTTATTTATACTGCACCTTTCGAACAGCTCAGTGCAATTCAAAGCGCTTTACAGGGGAACAATAAGACAGAACAGTCTAGAGCATCATGCGTTTGCAGCGTCGCCGTCCTGCGAGAACCACGTATCTCTGAAAAGTCTTCCTGAGCTCAGAGAAACAGTTTTCAGCTCTGCGACGACGCGTTTCCCAGCTGATCCGAGGGGGGGTTAAAGAGTTTATTCAGCTTCAGGAGGAGGAGAGTTTCCTCAGCACGTGAAGGAAACTCTTCATCCTTCAGCTCGTCACAAACACCTGGAGATACGAGGTTTCCACCGGACGGGAAGGGGATGAAACGCTGTAAAGTAACTGAAGCCGTCAGACAGACGCAGTGAAACGAGGCGCAGTGGAAGTAGAAAGTAGCATGAAATGGAAATACTCAGGCGAAGTACAAGTACCTCGAGTGTGTACTTACGTGCAGCGCTTGAGTAAATGTACGTAGTTACTTTCCACCGCTGGGAGAAAAACAGACAAACAGATTTAAAATACATGATGGAGCTGATTGATTACGTCTCATGTTTGACTCACTTTAGAACCAAATACAATTCAAACAAATTAACGATATTTCTACAACACATATTGATCACAAAGTAATCATTGATACTAATAATCGATGTATATTAATGTTGAAGCTGTTGTTTAAATGATCGACTAGTGAAGCTGCGTTTCACGTTTGAATGGTGAACAACGTTATTATCGTCATCGTTAGTGTTGTTGTTGACATAAACATGAGTCACAGCAGCAGCCATAATGATCACATTACATTGGCAGGATGGATGTGACATCACACTACAGTGGCTCTGACATCACTGAGAGCGGAGCCAATAACATCTCTCGCCTCCTGCCCACCCAGCCGGCCTCTGCACTCGAAAACAGAAAGGTAACTGTACCTGATGTAATCTAACTTCCTGTACCTGAATCTGCCATGTCTCAGTCTGATGTCATCTCTCTGTCTCTCAGGTGTGGACAGCTCTTCAGTGTCTCCTCCGCCAGTCTGTACTCCTCCATCTTCCTCCGTCACCTCTCCTCCTCCTTCTCGGTCGTCCACCTGTGACAGACACAGCTGCAGCCTTCCTCGTCGTCATCATCATCATCATCAACACAGCACCAATCAGAAGCGTCTCTCCTCCACTAAAAGCCACGCCTCCATCAAGACAGACGCCGCCCACATTAAGGAGGTCGCTGGAGATGGTGAGCCAATCAGTTTTGACCTCTGGATGTAAAGTTTGTCCTGAGGGTGGCGCTGGAGGAAAGTCATTCAAATCTAAAGGTTTATTCTCGGGAGAGCAGGACTGAGATCAGATAGAAACATAGATACAAAAGTATGTCGTCAGCTAACTTTATGCTCTGTGGAGGCAGTTTGGAATCCGGTAAAGTTATAGTTTTGTTTTTATGGAGGTCACAAGTGGTTCGATGAAAAGCTCAAAGATAACCACTAGTTGTAGAAAAGGTTTCAGTCGTAGTCGTCTGGACACTGTTTTCAGAATCAAGACGTTTCGGCTCCCATCCGGAACTGAAACTGACCTTTTGTTTCAGTAATCAGGCCTATTGTTTTCTGGCTGCACCTCACCTCACTAGTTTCAGGCGAAACTAGGCAGGTAAACAGCAGACACTCAGGTAGACTCCTTCCTGAGGGCGGGGCTTAAGCAACACAGAGTAGCTTACATTTCTGAGTTATCAGACCATTTTCACAATTGAGAATGACTTCCGGATGGGAGCCGAAACGTCTTGATTCTGAAAACAGCGTCCAGATGACTACGACTGAAACCTTTTCTACGATGGAGCGCTCCCGGACGAATGAGGGACGACACCGTCATAACCACTAGTTATTACAGATGGTGTTGGTGAATTATATGTATACTCGATTCGACGATAGACCTCGAGCCCTCGACACTTCCTGTCCTGTACATGTTGAACTACTGCCTGACTGCAGATGAATATCGAAGAGACCGACTGGAGGCTTCAGGGCTCGACAGATTCCTTCATGTACCAGAGTCAGACAGTAGATCATGGATGTATAATAAGACCAGGGTCCGGCACCGCTGCTCAGCCTTGCAGCCAATTTTTTTCAGTGGCCACTATTGCAAAGAAAAATCCCCTGCAGCCCAAAAAGCATTTTCCCCGTAGGCCGCCATTATAAAAGAGACGTCTGTAAAACTGTTGACAGACACCTCAAACTGCAAACAAGGTCACTTATGACTCTTTAATTTTTGATCCGTGGAGGTTTTATATTTGTAAAACCTTCCTCGAGCCGAGAAAAGCGATTTAAAAATCTGTGACGTCATCACAGTGTAAAGTTTATGGGCTGAGCATGAACTCGCGGCGGGGCCAGCGGGAGAAACACTACTCCCATATTCAGCAGGCCACAGACCCCGGAAGTAAACCTGGAGGCTAGAAACTTTTTTTGGCGAATGCGCCAGGCGAACAATTCTCATTGGACTGAATATCGCCATCTCTGGGGTCCGATATCCAGTCCTAAAAAAACATCCATGCAGTAGACTCGCTGCTTGTTAGCTTGTTAGCCTGTTAGCTTGTTAAAAATGATACATGTCACATTTCCAGTGTTTTTCAGTCAAAAGTAACAATAAGTGTCCACAGTTTATTAACAGCTGTATCAGCATCACGTCCTCCTGTCTCCTAACTGAGTGTGAACCAGGTCTCTGTTGTGGAGCAGTTTACACTCTGACAGAGGAGCTTCAGTAAACCTGGATGGTGACACACAGCTAATAAGCTACGACAGCTTCCTCCATGTTGGACCTTTTGCACCCACAAGAGGATCAGCTGATCTCTGAGATTCCACTGAAATTAACACATTTTGCTACAGAATTTAGCCGATGTGACTGAGCCTTTGGCCTGTAAATGCCTGTGATGGAACATGTAGCAGACAGTCAGACAGACGGACGGTATTTCAGTCCAGCAGGAAGCAGAAAACTGAACACACTCCCATCTCAGTGTTTATCAGCTGAACACCTTCAACATGGAGGCTGCTTATCTCTGCTAAACACACACACACACACTCTGACTGATAAGCCCTCCCAGCATCAGTTGGTCTGTTTCTACCAACCGACACCCGCCTTGACCCACAGCAGACGGACACCATGATAGCAGGACTGTGTGAGACCCAACAGTCCTCAGATCAGTTACAATCTGTTCATATTGTCCATGTGCTCCCGTTCACACTGACTCTCTTCATAACACGACTCCACTGTCAGAGACTTGATCCACAGTCTGACTTCTACAGTTCAGCTGAAGATCATTTCTAGTTCAGATCTGACATCATGTTTATTGTACATCAAGACGTCGTCCCTCCAACTCAGCAAGGAAACATAAAGACAGAATTAGGTACTAAAGAGACTTTAGTAACTTTAGAAGATACACATTTTATTAATGTTCACAATATCAGACATTTCGAGAATAAAGGCAATTTAGGCCTGTCTGTACTGATTGCCTCTGTCTCTGCAGACTGTTGCGTTCACTGTCTCCTGGCCTGTCTGTTCTGCGAGATGCTGTCCATGTGTTCGGCTCTGGGGGAGTGTCTGGCCTGTGGAGTGGGCGGGGCCGGGTGTTGTGACGCTGCGGTTGGCTGCTGCTGCGTGGAGGCGGCGGGGGAGGCGGCCTGTACGGAGGAGGCGTGTCAGGCCGTGTTGGATTGTGGGATAATGGAGGACTGCTGCGGCTCATCCGACTGCTTGGAGATCTGTCTGGAGTGTTGCTCCATCTGCTTCCCCACATAGAGCATCCAATCAGAGAGGGACTACAAGATGATGTCAGAGCAAGTAGGAACGGGAGATTCCTCAAACCCTTTCTGAAGAACATTGACTCTGTTGTCTTTGTTTGGCCTGGAGACAGACTTGATTCATCCTGGAAAAACATTAAGTTATTCTCCATGTTTGATCCCCACAAAAAGATGAAACCACTTCTTAAAAAGCCCACTCTTGATCCAGGGGTTTCAGCCAACTATAGACCTATATCTAACCTTGCCTTTCTCTCTAAGATCCTTGACAAAGCAGTCGCCAATCAGTTGTGTGACTTTCTACAGAACAATAGTTTATTTGAAGATTTTTAGTCAGGATTTTACAGGAGCTACCTCTGGTCGGTCCGCACCGGCTACTGGGGGCTGGCTAACTACAGCAGCTACTGATTGATTTCCCATGGTGCGGAACCGCGTTTCCAATTCACTAAGCCTCGCCTCCAATGCTACAAATAAACTACATTTATTACATGTACCATTATCACTAAAGGAGGCAGAGGAATAGATAAACATCTGACACACCGAGCAGGAGACTGTGAGGGAGAGAGAGAAGCCATCGCTAGCTGCTAAGATAAAGAATGGTAGCTAGCAAAAATGAATAGCATGTAAACTGTGGGATTAGCGAGAAAGTCATTAAAAGAAGGAGCGAGCTATGCTGAGCAGAACTAGTGTACGTTTAAATGTATAGCAGATAGTTAGCAAAACAAAATTAACTGTGATGAGCTAAAGCAGCAAAAATACGCTACTAGTAACACACAAACACCGGTGACCGGAAATGAGACAATACGCTTACCGCAGCACGTCCTCGAGCCAGATGAAACTAACCTGTTAGCTAAACTTCAAGCATGCCTTAAGGACATAAAGACCTGGATGACCTGCAACTTTCTGATGTTAAACTCTGACAAAACTGAAGTTATTGTACTTGGCCCCAAACACCTCCGAGACACATTATCTAAAGATATGGTTACTCTAGATGGCGTTTTGTGTTTTCCGTCTCTTTGTCTCTCTCAGCCTAACTGGCAGCGGCGGATGGCCGCCCACGCTGAGTCTGGTTCTGCACGAGGTTTTTCCTTGCCACTGTGGCCAAGTGCTTGTTCATGGTGGGATTTGTTGGGTCTCTGTAAATATATATATAAAGAGTTCGGTCTGGACCTGCTCTATAGGAAAAGTGCAATGAGATAACTTCTGTTATGAATTGGTGCTGTATAAATAAAATTGAACTGAATTGAACTGTCTGTCAGTACATCAATAAAATCTGTCCTAATATCCAGATGTGAGGTATTTTACTTCACTTTAAAGAAAGACACTGACCATTTTTCATGTGTAGATCTCAGATTCAAAAGTTGCAAATAATTTCACTTGAAGGTCATTTTGTGTTGAACAAATTGTGAAAACTTGGGAATAATGAGAGTATAAATAAAAAACGTAACTGATGCTTAACTAATGTATGAGTCGTGATGATCGAATCAAATCAGACTTTATTTATAGAGCGCCTTTTGTGCAAAATTGCAATACGTTGCTTAACAATACAACGAAAATACAGCAATAAAAAACAAACAATATAAGGAAATAATAATATAGGAAATAAGAAATATGGTAGAACAGAGAGACCAGTGTCGCACAGTAGAAGAGGGTATTAAAATATAATGGATTAAGGCTGTTCCAGTGCCAGAGGACCTGAGGGATCTAGAGGGAGCATACACTGAAAGCATGTCTGACAGGTGTTCAGGTGCTAGTAAAGTGAGGGATTCGTACACCAATAAAAGTATCTTAAAATCTTTTCTAAAACTGACAGGCAACCAGTGAAGGGACGTCGAGATGTGTGCTCTTCTTCTGGTCTTAGTCCGAATGATCTGTGGTTTATTTGATGACGGTCACACAGGTTCTGTTCTGCTGATCACATGAACGGGTCTTTTTTAATGTAACTGCATCCAGTTAATTTGGTGTCATGAATTAATATATATTAGTACGTGCTCTTATTTTTCTGAGATGGAATGATTGGAGCACATACTTCTTTGTCTTTTGGTTAAATGTCCCTCGGCCATTTTCACCTCAATTAGGGGCTTTTGGTGCCACAAGCTTCTGGTTTATTCTTTGAACACCCCTCTTGACAAAATCAGTGCAGTTCTACTAAATTTCCTTGGCTTTCTGACACGGACTTGTTTCTTCAGCACAGCCCACATGTTGTCGATTTTGGGAAGGCCATTCAAAAACCTTAATTCTAGCCTGATTCAGCCATTCCTTTACCACTTTTGATGTGTGTTTGGTGTCAGTGTCCTGTTGGAAGACCCAGCTGCGTCCAAGACCCAACCTTCTGGCTGACGATTTTAGGTTTTCCTGAAGAATTTGGAGGTAATCCCCCTTCTTCATTATTCCATTTACTTTCTGTAAAGCACCAGTTCCTCTGGCAGCAACACAGGCCCAGAGCATAATACCACCATCACGCCTGACGGTAGGTACGGTGGTCTTGGGGTGATGGCCTCGCCTTCTCTCCACCAAAAATATTTCCGGTCATTGTGGCCAAACAGCTTAATTTTTGTTTCATCCGACCACAGAAGTTTCCTCCAGAAGGCTGTTTCTTTGTCCATGTGATCAGCAGCCAACTTCAGTCGAGCCTTAAGGTGCGGCTTCTGGAGCAAGGGCTTCCGTCTTGCTCGGCAGCCTCTCAGGCCATGGCGATGTAAAACACGTCTGACACCTGCCTTCCTGCAGCTTCTCGTTCATCGCAGACTGCTTTTTGGTGGTTCTTGGTTGACTCTTGATCATCCTGAACAAATTTTCTCTCAGCAGCAGGTGATAGCTTGCGTTTTCTTCCTGATTGTGGCAGTGACACAACTATGCACTTTGTACTTACAAACAACATCTTGGGACCTGTAGCTGCGTTGAAATGGCTCCATGTGGCTTTCCTGACTCGTTAAAGCCAATGATCCGCTTTTTCAGATCCGTGCCGCGCTCCTTAGACTTTCCCATTGGAGCGTTTGTGGCTGAATCTAATGAATGTGTCAAACGAGAACTTTTTCAATGGGCTCAGAGAAGTCAGCAGCTGCAGTCAATCACTCACAAGACGTTAAGAGGCCATGCCGCAAAGCAAATTTGATTGACACAACTTTTTACATCACCAAAAGTGACAATTCAAGTTGCTGTTTACAAGTGTGTGTAAACTTTTGACCACAACTGTATTTGTAATATGTGTATGAAGTAACTGTGAATTCACCTTCACTAATTGATGATCTATTAAGTGTTAACTAATCACATAAAGTCACAGTGAATTGATCCTTTGTTAATGTTGAGCAGCAGGAAGTAGTGATACATCGTTAAATCATCACGAGTCGTATTAGTTCAGCATTACTGAGACAGAAGTAAAACTTTTACTTCAGTAAACGACATAACACCACAGTGTACAAATACTCTGTTACAAGCAAAAGTCCTGCATTCAAAACCTTACTTAAGTAAAAGTACAAAAGTATCAGCATCAGAATATACTTAAAGTACCAAAAGTAAAAGTACTTAATATATAATAATATATATATATAATATAATATAATATAATTATTGATGCATTAATGTGTTCATCACTCCTTAGTGACTTTACATTCTGCTGGTAGTTTAATCTCTAATAATACATCGTAATTTATATTTTGTATTAATAATCTGAATGTAACTTAAGTTATCAAAATAAATGTAGTGGAAAGTTAAATGTTTCCCTCTGAGATGCAGTGAAGTGGAAGTACACAGTAACATAAAATGGAAGTACAAGTATTTCAGAATTGTACTAAAGTACAGAATTTGAGTCGCTGTACTTCGGTAAACGATTCGTACTCTAAACGTTGCAGCTCTGAGCTGACAGAGACTCGGCTCGTCGCTGATGTTTCTGTCTGTGATTGACAGCTCAGGAGGGGGCCAGGCGGGGCGGGACAGGAAGTGGGTCCTGCAGGGACAGGAAGTGTGTGTTTGTTAAAGCAACATGCCAGGACATCCAAACAGGAAACAGGAAATCACTGGAATGACAACGCCACCTGACCTCTGACCCCCGGGACGACCAACATCAAAGAGAGAGAGACACACACACTGTAACACACACACACACACTCACACACACTGTAACACACACACACACACACACACACTCTCACACACACACACACACACACACTGTAACACACTCACTCACACACACACACACACACACACACTGTAACACACACACACACTGTAACACACACACACACACACACACTGTAACACACACACACACTGTAACACACACACACACACACTCACACACTGTAACACACACACACACTCACACACACTGTAACACACACACACACACACACACACACACACACACACACACTGTAACACACACACACACACACTCACTCACACACACACACACACACACACACACTGTAACACACACACACACACACACACACACACACTGTAACACACACACTCACACACTGTAACACACACACACTCACACTCACACACTGTAACACACACACACACTCACACTCACACACTGTAACACACACTCACACACTCATACACACACACACTGTAACACACACACACTCACACTCACACACACACACACACACACACACACACACACACACACACAGTGTCAGAATGAAACAACAGTTAGTTGGATTTCTTCACAAAGACAAACTGATCTCCAAACAGTTCAAAGAGCTTCAGACGCCGTTTTAAACCTGAGGCTCGGGGCCCTCTGAGGGGCCTCCGGATTACTAACATAAAACTATCTGCTGCAGACAGAAGAATGAGATTTTGTACTTGTACTTTATTTAAGTATTTTCTTCTCATCCCACTTTCTGCTTCTGTTAAACTACATTTATCTGTATGAAGAGTTTGTAAAAATCTGACGTTTTCTTATAAACTCCCAACAGTTTATACAAGTTCAGCTGAAACAGTTATGTTTGAAGACTAATAACTGTGATGTTTGTTAATAACGTCGAGCTTCGGACCGTCGCTCGGACACGACGACGCGGCGAAGGCGTCGCTTTGGGCTCTGGGTCGTCGTGACGGCGTTTCTCACCGTTTTCACCAGTTTTCCAAACCGATCGATGGAGAAAAGAATCGGCAGATGGATCCAGAATGAAAAGCATCATCAGCTGCAGTCCGATACAAACCGGTTCAACATGAGCTCCGGCTCCACCAGCTGCAGCAGCAACATCCTGCTTTCCATTAATGCACGAGGAATAATAACCTGATGGCAGAATATATAACAGCACAGCAGCCGCAGGGACGCTGCACTGCTTTAACGCTTTAAGGATCCTGATCACACGCTCACACTCTCACTGCAGCAGAGTTTCACATTTTTATTTTTACTTGAGTTGAGGATCTGAAGACTTCCTCCAGCGCTGAGAGCTGAAAAAGAAAAACAGACGCAGTGACGAGAACATCTGGAAAGGAAAGAATCAGATTACATGAAGTTTAAAAGCTTCAACGAGCCTTTTGGAACTGAATGAAACAGATGCTCGTCAGTTACTGCCACCTAGTGTTCAGACTGACCACAGCCACTTCACCAGCAGAGGCAGACACACTGTCCCCTGGTGGACAGCAACACTCACCTGTCTCTCTCCTGTCTCTCAGCTGTCTCTCACCTGTCTCTCTCCTGTCTCTCTCAGTCTCTCACCTGTCACCTCCTGTCTCTCTCCTGTCTCTCAGCTGTCTCTCACCTGTCACTCCTGTCTCTCACCTGTCTCTCTCCAGTCACTCACCTGTCACTCTCCTGTCTCTCAGCTGTCTCTCTCCTGTCACTCTCCTGTCACTCTCCTGTCTCTCTCCTGTCTCACCTGTCTCTCTCCAGTCTCTCACCTGTCTCTCAGCTGTCTCTCACCGGTCACTCTCCTGTCTCTGTCTCTCTCCAGTCTCTCACTGGTCACTCACCTGTCACTCTCCTGTCTCTCTCACCTGTCTCTCACCTGTCTCTCAGCTGTCACTCACCTGTCACTCGCCTGTCTCTCAGCTGTCTCTCACCTGTCACTCTCCTGTCTCTGTCTCACCTGTCTCTCACCTGTCACTCTCCTGTCTCTGTCTCTCCTGTCTCTCTCAGCTGTCACTCACCTGTCACCTCCTGTCTCTCAGCTGTCTCTCACCGGTCACTCTCCTGTCTCTGTCTCTCACCTGTCTCTCACCTGTCACTCTCCTGTCTCTGTCTCTCTCAGTCTCTCACCTGTCTCTCACCGTCACTCTCCTGTCTCTGTCTCTCACCTGTCTCTCACCGTCACTCTCCTGTCTCTGTCTCTCAGCTGTCTCTCACCTGTCTCTCTCCAGTCTCTCACCTGTCACTCTCCTGTCTCTCAGCTGTCTCTCACCTGTCTCACCTGTCACTCACCTGTCTCTCAGCTGTCTCTCACCTGTCTCTCCAGTCTCTCACCTGTCACTCTCCTGTCTCTCAGCTGTCTCTCACCTGTCACTCACCTGTCACTCACCTGTCTCTCACCTGTCTCACCTGTCTCTCTCCAGTCTCTCACCTGTCTCTCAGCTGTCTCTCACCGGTCACTCTCCTGTCTCTGTCTCTCTCCAGTCTCTCACTGGTCACTCACCTGTCACTCTCCAGTCTCTCTCCTGTCTCTCTCTCACCTGTCTCTCAGCTGTCACTCACCTGTCACTCGCCTGTCTCTCAGCTGTCTCTCACCTGTCACTCTCCTGTCTCTGTCTCACCTGTCTCTCACCTGTCACTCTCCTGTCTCTGTCTCTCCTGTCTCTCTCAGCTGTCACTCACCTGTCACCGCCTGTCTCTCAGCTGTCTCTCACCGGTCACTCTCCTGTCTCTGTCTCTCACCTGTCTCTCACCTGTCACTCTCCTGTCTCTGTCTCTCTCAGTCTCTCACCTGTCTCTCACCGTCACTCTCCTGTCTCTGTCTCTCAACTGTCTCTCACCTGTCACTCTCCTGTCTCTGTCTCTCAGCTGTCTCTCACCTGTCTCTCTCCAGTCTCTCACCTGTCACTCTCCTGTCTCTCAGCTGTCTCTCACCTGTCTCACCTGTCACTCACCTGTCTCTCAGCTGTCTCTCACCTGTCTCTCCAGTCTCTCACCTGTCACTCTCTGTCTCTCAGCTGTCTCTCACCTGTCACTCACCTGTCACTCACCTGTCTCTCACCTGTCTCTCACCTGTCTCTTAGCTGTCTCTCACCTGTCACTCACCTGTCTCTCAGCTGTCTCTCACCTGTCTCTCAGCTGTCACTCACCGGTCTCTCTCCTGTCTCTGTCTCTCTCCTGTCTCTCACCTGTCACTCTCCTGTCTCTGTCTCTCTCCTGTCTCTCTCTCCTGTCACTCGCCTGTCTCTGTCACTCAGCTGTCTCTGTCTCTCACCTGTCTCTCACCTGTCTCTCACCTGTCTCTAAGAAATACATGTAGAACATTTTGAAAATATTCAATAGTTTTATTGTGGAGGACGGAGATTGAATTTATTATTAATATCATGATTTTATTGATGAAGTACCTAAAACAGAAGGAAATGTATCAAATTACTCGCTTAATACATTTATTTGTAAATTAAGGAATTTTATTTTCCTTCATTTATCACTTTGTCATTACCAATATTTTTTCTTAATGACCAGTTCATCGTAATGTGAGGTTTGTCTTAAGAGTCAGTTTGAATCATAAACGTTGTGCTTGGCTGAAAATAAAGCCTCACCTGTCTCACCTTGATAAATTTACTGAAGTTAAACTGAGACTTTCTTTCTTTTACTAATCTAATCACTAATTTACACCCATCCCTCCTTTTTCTACAGTATACCTGCTGTTGGAATCTATCCCAGCATGCACTGGGTGAGCGCAGGACACACTCTCACTGCAGCAGAGTTTCACATTTTATTTTTACTTGAGTTGAGGATCTGAAGACTTCCTCCAGCGCTGAGAGCTGAAAAGAAAAACAGACGCAGTGACGAGAACATCTGGAAAGGAAAGAATCAGATTACATGAAGTTTAAAAGCTTCAACGAGCCTTTTGGAACTGAATGAAACAGATGCTCGTCAGTTACTGCCACCTAGTGTTCAGACTGACCACAGCCACTTCACCAGCAGAGGCAGACACACTGTCCCCTCAACACTCACCTGTCACTCACCTGTCACTCACCTGTCTCTGTCTCACCTGTCACTTACCTGTCTCTCACGGTCACTCTCCTGTCTCACCTGTCTCTCACCTGTCACTTACCTGTCTCTCACCGGTCTCTCACCTGTCTCTAAGAAATACATGTAGAACATTTTGAAAATATTCAATAGTTTTATTGTGGAGGACGGAGATTGAATTTATTATTAATATCATGATTTTATTGATGAAGTACCTAAAACAGAAGGAAATGTATCAAATTACTCGCTTAATACATTTATTTGTAAATTAAGGAATTTTATTTTCCTTCATTTATCACTTTGTCATTACCAATATTTTTCTTAATGACCAGTTCATCGTAATGTGAGGTTTGTCTTAAGAGTCAGTTTGAATCATAAACGTTGTGCTTGGCTGAAAATAAAGCCTCACCTGTCTCTAAGAAATACATGTAGAACATTTTGAAAATATTCAATAGTTTTATTGTGGAGGACGGAGATTGAATTTATTATTAATATCATGATTTTATTGATGAAGTACCTAAAACAGAAGGAAATGTATCAAATTACTCGCTTAATACATTTATTTGTAAATTAAGGAATTTTATTTTCCTTCATTTATCACTTTGTCATTACCAATATTTTTCTTAATGACCAGTTCATCGTAATGTGAGGTTTGTCTTAAGAGTCAGTTTGAATCATAAACGTTGTGCTTGGCTGAAAATAAAGCCTCACCTGTCTCTGTCACTCTCCTGTCTCTCCAGTCTCTCACCTGTCTCTCAGCTGTCACTCACCTGTCTCTAAGAAATACATGTAGAACATTTTGAAAATATTCAATAGTTTTATTGTGGAGGACGGAGATTGAATTTATTATTAATATCATGATTTTATTGATGAAGTACCTAAAACAGAAGGAAATGTATCAAATTACTCGCTTAATACATTTATTTGTAAATTAGTTCATGCTGACTTTTCCTCTGTAGGAACTGTTGAAGTATGTTTCCGTATGAAACAAAACACATAAAAGACTAAATCTGTTTTATTAAATGACTTTATTTCTATATAAAAGTTTGAATCTGAAACATAAAGAACCTGTCAAAACAAACATGATGCTAAATGAAACATACTGAGATCATATTCAGACTAAATGCTGCACATTAACTGTAAACCGGATGTTTGTAAACATAAATGTCATAAATCAGAACAACATCAATAAAAAAAACAGAAATCCCTTTAAGTTTTTATCTGACGACTGACAGCTGAGCCGGCAGCCATGTTGGATCTGTAGTTCAGCTGATGTTTCCATAGTAACCGGCATTGGATCACATCACTGACATCATCTCCTGTAACATCTGTGGCTTTTTGTTCTGAGACGTTTCAACTATTAAAATGTTATTTTCAATATTTCTCCTTCGGTGAAAAACTGAGGAAAGAAAACCTGCTTTCTGCGCTCAGTTCGACTATAACTAACAGTTAGCTTGCTTTTAGCTAACCGACTGAATGGCCTGCACAGTTTGTAGGTGACAGCTAACAGCAACTTAGCAGGTGGCTCCAAACTACAATTCATACAGTCCAGTTACAGCTAACAGCTAACAGCTAACAGCTAGTCAACGCTGCTGCTGTTTATGAACTCTGTAATGTTAGAGTTTTCAACGAGAGGACACGCAATCAAACATGGAAGTTGAGAAAAGGATCAAATGTGAATTTGGTTGTTTTCAGCAGTCGACTCTCAAAGCTTCAACGAGCCTTTTGGAACTGAATGAAACAGATGCTCGTCAGTTACTGCCACCTAGTGTTCAGACTGACCACAGCCACTTCACCAGCAGAGGCAGACACACTGTCCCCTGGTGGACAGCAACACTCACCTGTCTCTCTCCTGTCTCTCAGCTGTCTCTCACCTGTCTCTCTCCTGTCTCTCTCCAGTCACTCACCTGTCACTCTCCTGTCTCTCAGCTGTCTCTCACCTGTCACTCTCCTGTCTCTCACCTGTCTCTCTCCAGTCACTCACCTGTCACTCTCCTGTCTCTCAGCTGTCTCTCTCCTGTCACTCTCCTGTCACTCTCCTGTCTCTCTCCTGTCTCTCACCTGTCTCTCTCCAGTCTCTCACCTGTCTCTCAGCTGTCTCTCACCGTCACTCTCCTGTCTCTGTCTCTCTCCAGTCTCTCACTGTCACTCACCTGTCTCTTAGCTGTCTCTCTCAGCTGTCTCACCTGTCTCTTAGCTGTCTCTCACCTGTCTCTTAGCTGTCTCTCACTGGTCACTCACCTGTCACTCCTGTCTCTCTCCTGTCTCTCACCTGTCTCTCAGCTGTCACTCACCTGTCACTCGCCTGTCTCTCAGCTGTCTCTCACCGGTCACTCTCCTGTCTCTGTCTCTCACCTGTCTCTCACCTGTCACTCTCCTGTCTCTGTCTCTCTCCTGTCTCTCACCTGTCACTTACCTGTCTCTCACCGGTCACTCTCCTGTCTCTGTCTCTCAGCTGTCTCTCACCTGTCACTCTCCTGTCTCTGTCTCTCTCCTGTCTCTCACCTGTCTCTCACCGGTCACTCTCCTGTCTCTGTCTCTCAGCTGTCTCTCACCTGTCACTCTCCTGTCTCTGTCTCTCAGCTGTCTCTCACCTGTCTCTCTCTCACCTGTCACTCTCCTGTCTCTGTCTCTCACCTGTCTCTCACCGGTCACTCACCTGTCTCTCAGCTGTCTCTCACCTGTCTCTCCAGTCTCTCACCTGTCACTCTCCTGTCTCTCAGCTGTCTCTCACCTGTCACTCACCTGTCACCGCCTGTCTCTGTCACTCTCTGTCTCTGTCACTCAGCTGTCTCTCTCAGCTGTCTCTCACCTGTCACTCACCTGTCTCTCAGCTGTCTCACCTGTCTCTCAGCTGTCACTCACCTGTCACCGCCTGTCTCTGTCTCTGTCTCTCTCTCCTGTCTCTCACCTGTCACTCTCCTGTCTCTGTCTCTCTCCAGTCTCTCACCTGTCACTCACCTGTCACCTCCTGTCTCTCAGCTGTCTCTCACCGGTCACTCTCCTGTCTCTGTCTCTCACCTGTCTCTCACCGGTCACTCTCCTGTCTCTGTCTCTCTCCAGTCTCTCACCTGTCTCTCACCGGTCACTCTCCTGTCTCTGTCTCTCAACTGTCTCTCACCGGTCACTCTCCTGTCTCTGTCTCTCAGCTGTCTCTCACCTGTCTCTCTCCAGTCTCTCACCTGTCACTCTCCTGTCTCTCAGCTGTCTCTCACCTGTCTCTCACCGGTCACTCACCTGTCTCTCAGCTGTCTCTCACCTGTCTCTCTCCAGTCTCTCACCTGTCACTCTCCTGTCTCTCAGCTGTCTCTCACCTGTCACTCACCTGTCACTCACCTGTCTCTCACCTGTCTCTCACCTGTCTCTTAGCTGTCTCTCACCTGTCACTCACCTGTCTCTCAGCTGTCTCTCACCTGTCTCTCAGCTGTCACTCACCGGTCACGCTCCTGTCTCTGTCTCTCTCTCTCAGCTGTCTCTCACCTGTCACTCTCCTGTCTCTGTCTCTCTCCTGTCTCTCTCCTGTCACTCGCCTGTCTCTGTCACTCAGCTGTCTCTGTCTCTCACCTGTCTCTCACCTGTCTCTAAGAAATACATGTGGAACATTTTGAAAATATTCAATAGTTTTATTGTGGAGGACGGAGATTGAATTTATTATTAATATCATGATTTTATTGATGAAGTACCTAAAACAGAAGGAAATGTATCAAATTACTCGCTTAATACATTTATTTGTAAATTAAGGAATTTTATTTTCCTTCATTTATCACTTTGTCATTACCAATATTTTTTCTTAATGACCAGTTCATCGTAATGTGAGGTTTGTCTTAAGAGTCAGTTTGAATCATAAACGTTGTGCTTGGCTGAAAATAAAGCCTCACCTGTCTCACCTTGATAAATTTACTGAAGTTAAACTGAGACTTTCTTTCTTTTTTACTAATCTAATCACTAATTTACACCCATCCCTCCTTTTTCTACAGTATACCTGCTGTTGGAATCTATCCCAGCATGCACTGGGTGAGCGGCAGGACACACTCTCATTACTTCATACTTTGTTTTATTTATGTTTTTAGATTAGTTCATGCTGACTTTTCCTCTGTAGGAACTGTTGAAGTATGTTTCCGTATGAAACAAAACACATAAAAGACTAAATCTGTTTTTATTAAATGACTTTATTTCTATATAAAAGTTTGAATCTGAAACATAAAGAACCTGTCAAAACAAACATGATGCTAAATGAAACATACTGAGATCATATTCAGACTAAATGCTGCACATTAACTGTAAACCGGATGTTTGTAAACATAAATGTCATAAATCAGAACAACATCAATAAAAAAAACAGAAATCCCTTTAAGTTTTTATCTGACGACTGACAGCTGAGCCGGCAGCCATGTTGGATCTGTAGTTCAGCTGATGTTTCCATAGTAACCGGCATTGGATCACATCACTGACATCATCTCCTGTAACATCTGTGGCTTTTTGTTCTGAGACGTTTCAACTATTAAAATGTTATTTTCAATATTTCTCCTTCGGTGAAAAACTGAGGAAAGAAAACCTGCTTTCTGCGCTCAGTTCGACTATAACTAACAGTTAGCTTGCTTTTAGCTAACCGACTGAATGGCCTGCACAGTTTGTAGGTGACAGCTAACAGCAACTTAGCAGGTGGCTCCAAACTACAATTCATACAGTCCAGTTACAGCTAACAGCTAACAGCTAACAGCTAGTCAACGCTGCTGCTGTTTATGAACTCTGTAATGTTAGAGTTTTCAACGAGAGGACACGCAATCAAACATGGAAGTTGAGAAAAGGATCAAATGTGAATTTGGTTGTTTTCAGCAGTCGACTCTCAAAGCTTCAACAGGAAGAGATTTTAAAACAGACAAAAGGTGGGGAACGCGAGTCTGGAGAAATCCAATACATGACAGACACCATGATACAGAGCGAACAGCGACACAGCAAGTACTGTAACTAATGTTAGCTAGGCTGTGGGTTAGCTTAGCTAGGCTGTGGGTTAGCTTAGCCAGGTTGTGGGTTAGCAGACTGTCGCTACAGCTGCTGCTGCGAAGCTAACAGCCAGAGAAGACGAGACGGTTTCCCAGAGCGAGCACAGCAGCTCCAGACAGCGACGCTCACAACTCTCCTGCTGCTGTAGCTAACATCACAACAGCAGCAGATCTTAAACTAAAGAGTCAGCTGTGGGCAGGTCGTTTAACGTCACCTGACGCACACATCATGGCTGATCAGTGCTGTGCGGCTCGGTCCGAGCCTCTTTGTGTGTTCGCAGAGCCGGGGCTGAGGACGAACACCGGAGGGCTTCAGCGCTCAGACTGAACGCACAGCTAGCGGACCGCGAGGAGAGATTCACCGAATCTGACAAAGAGACGTGTATTGATTAGAATCGCTGACCCCGCCTTTAAGACACAACGAAAACTTTGACAAATGAAGTTTCCTGAACACTGACTGTGATGGATTTTCTCTCTGCAGGTTGATTTTCATAAAAACCGACGGATGATTTGATCGGCAGGATGTGAACGACAGGATTTGGAGATTTGAAAAAAAATAGCGTTTTAGTCGTGAGAGCAGAACTGCTGAAGTTTCCCTTCTGTTTCCTCTGAAGCTCATTTACCCAACAGAACGCACAAGATAATAAAAATAATAAAAGATCAAATAGACTCAATAATGAACCTGAACAGATCTCATCCAGTAAAATATCTCATCAGTGTTCGTTTCCAGCACACAGTGATTATAGATTTATGTTTTTCTGTACATATGTTCATATTTACAGGACTGAACTGAGGGTCAGACGTCATGTTTAAAAAACCTTCGTGAATAAACTTTGTTTTCTACGGAAGCTGCAGCCGAGGCTCGTTATCGCCGCAGATTCATCTGAAGGTTTTCCATTATTTGTTCGGTCGGTAAAATCTCTAAAATAACATCTTGAGTTTCCAGAGTCCTTCTTTAGTCTGACACAGGTGAGTACACACCTGCAGAACAGCGCCACCTGCTGGCCAAACTGGTCAGAACAGGTGAGACACATACGACAAACATCTGATTTCTGACTGAGGATCATCTGACGCTGCTGCAGGTGAAACACCTGTTGTGACATCACTGCTGGGGGCGTGGCCAGGCGATCCAAAGAAAGCAGGTGAACACATTAATGCTGTTTGCTGCATAGAAACAATATGGTAACAGTTAAGACATATTCACTTTAAAGCCCTTTTCAACCGGAAACCTTCAGGAACATTTTAGGGAAATAACGTTTTCTCCATTTGTGACGAAGCTCATTGCAGCCAGGAAGAGAAAGAAAGAGACAGGAAGTTAGGAATGAAGAAAGAGTCACAGCGAGTCCAAGTGACAAAATACAAAGTTACTCAGCCGAGATTATGACTATTTGTATCTCTTTGTAATCAAAAATTAGACTTTCGAAGTCAAGATAATCAAAACACACACGTCACGATTGTGAATTAGTGAAATGTCAGCGAGCGGACAGGAAACGAGGGCAGAGAGAGACGGTTCCACCACGACGGCCCTTCAGTTGGTTTCGTATCATTTCAGTTTAGTGAGTATTTTAATGTCGGTTACTTCTCATCTGTTGTTCTTTCTTTTCCCGGCCGGAGCGGTGCTCCGCCACCATGTGGACTCACAGTGGTTACCGTGGTAACACTGTAGGACTCACAGTGGTTACCATGGTTACTCTGGAGGATACAGCTGTTCCCTGTGACGTCGCCTTTGTGCACTGTTGGTTTTGATGATGTCACTGATTTAAGACAGTCCTACTGAAATAAAAACACTCCCGGCTGGGCGGCGTCCGGCCTCCAGCTCCGGGCCAATAGGATCCCTGTGTGTATGATGATGTCATCAGAGGTCCTCGTCCATGCTGAAGCTGCTCCTCCTGCTGCTGGTCTTCGAGGCTCCGCAGGACAGCAGGGGGTCGGACATCACCCCTCCTACCACGCTTCCCCCCTCCTCCATCAGGATGTCTCCCAGACCGTGGAGCTCCGTCAGCCCCACGTCAGACATCAAGTCTGGGGAGAAGACGGTGGAGGCTCCCTGAGGATCGTCCAGCTCCACGAAGCTCAGGGCGTCCAGACCCAGGGAGGGGGTCACCAGGGAGGAGGAGGGGGAGGAGGAGGAGAAGGGGTGAGGCAGCGTAGGAGAGAGCAGGGCCTGGGGGTCCAGGGAGGAGGAAGAGGAGGAGGTGGGGAGAGGTGAGGAGGAAGAGAGGGTTTGGAGGCGAGCCTGAAGCTCCAACTCCTACAACAAAGAAACAAAACAGGAAGTCAGAACTGAAACTTTTAAAGACTGAAAACTTATTTTCAGCCTCCCACATGACGTGTGTGTATATACATATATATATATTTATATATACACAACATCTGAGTCCAGAAGAGAGCAGTCCTAGTCCTAGGAACAGCTGAGATACTGCAGAACCCTCAAACTCCCAGGCCTCCAGTAGAGGACCCGAGCTGGAGGAGGACCCGACCCACCCCACGGGGGGTCAGAGGTTTTTTATATATATATAAAAATATAAAAGAGTATTTTTATTCTTGTCCAAACATTTTATGTATCCTAGTTTTTAGTTTTAATTTCTGGGACTCAAAGCGTCCCTGCCCCTGTCTGAAGGACCAGGACCAATCAGAGTGTCCTCCCCTCCCCTCACCTGTATGCGGAGCAGCAGGGAGTGGTTGGTGTTCTCCAGCCTCCTCTGTCTCTCCTCCATCTCTCGGGCTCTCTGTTGCTCTTTCTGCAGTTTGCGGATGTAATCCACCGACGCCTTCAGGATGGTTCCTTTGTTCCACCTCGTCTCCCTGATCAACCAATCACAGGCCGTGCCTCGTTAACGCCACAGCACTAACGACCATAACGAGGTGCATCATTCATCAAATATGAATATGTGTTCAGAGACTGTACAGTGTGGTGCTGTCCATATACAAAAACACATCAATACATAAACATAATAGTAATAATTAATCATAAATTATGGATCGGTGTCGTCCCTCATTCGTCCAGGAGCGCTCCATCGTAGGAAAGGTTTCAGTCGTAGTCGTCTGGACGCTGTTTTCAGAATCAAGACGTTTTGGCTCCCATCCGGAAGTCATTCTCAATTGTGAAAAAATGGGACGGGAACTCAGAAATTTAAGCTACTCTGTGTTGCTTAAGCCCCGCCCTCAGGAAGGAGTCTACCTGAGTATCTGTTGATTAGCTAGTTTCACCTGAAACTGACCTAATTGTTTCCATGATGGCCCAGTAATCAGTAATCAGGCCTGTTGTTTTCTGGCTGCACCTCCCTCATCACTGTTCAGTACCTGATTAGCATGTGATCGGCTTGACCACGGTGTTAACACACTGTGGTAAACTTTGGGCAGGTTGAATCTCAGACCACCATTTCTGTTCAAAGAGGGTTTTCTTTTTCACAAAAATGGCTTCTTTGACTCCTCTTTCAAACCAACTCTTCTCTCTACTTAGACTCTTCACCTCGCCGTCTTCAAATGTGTGGTTTGTAGCTTTTAGATGCAAATGCATTGCATCTAAAAGCTACAAACCACACAAGCCCAAAGTTTACCACAGTGTATTAACACCGTGGTCAAGCCAATCACATGCTAATCAGGTACTTAACAGTGATGAGGGAGGTGCAGCCAGAAAACAACAGGCCTGATTACTGATTACTGGGCCATCATGGAAACTATTAGGTCAGTTTCAGGTGAAACTAGCTAATCAACAGATACTCAGGTAGACTCCTCCCTGAGGGCGGGGCTTAAGCAACACAGAGTAGCTTAAATTTCTAGTTCCCGTCCCATTTTTTCACAATTGAGAATGACTTCCGGATGGGAGCCGAAACGTCTTGATTCTGAAAACAGCGTCCAGACAACCACGACTGAAACCTTTTCTAAGATAAATTATGGATAATTATTTGCCATTATTTGTTATTTATAACGATGCTGTTACAAGACAACTTAATTATCTCATTATCGTGTGGAAAACAAAAGGTCGTTTTCTTGACTCATGACCTCAGTAACCTGCCGACTGTAAACTGACCTCATGAAATATGACATTTATTACTAATAAATGATTTGTGCTGTATTTAAAGTTAAATTGCTCTCGTGTATAAAAACGTTAACTGTTTTTATAACAACTCATCCCCTAATGTTTTCTGTTTTGTGTTGTTTGGATCTGAAAGAAGTGTTGAGTTCCATTGACGGTAACTTAACAGCGATCAATAATGGAATCGGTGAGTGAGAACAGTAAAGCTGTCAACCAGAGAAAGTGTTTTTCACAGAGCGACTGTGGAAATGGACATTATACTGAATGTATCAAGCGATACGGCCTTTATTTGAATCCTGAGGACGAAAGCTTCAGCCACTGAAGTCATGTGATACATGTCAGGATGTAGATGTTGAAGTACTGTGACAGTGTACTGATGTAAAGCATTAGTACTGCAGCAGAGTGTGAGGATGGAGAGTTTACTGACGGGTCAGTGGATTTGGGGATGAGATCTCCGAGTTCTTTGATCCGGTCGTTGATGTTGAACCTCCTCCTCCTCTCAACTGAAACATACAGCGGCAGCTTTACTTCAGGATCAAGACTCAGCAGATATCAGCTGCTGCTCATTCAACTATTTCAATCAAAGTCTGCAGGAAAATGTTGCAATCAACCCGCAGCAGATCGTCGGGAACAGAAAAGATGTTGAAATCAAAGATTAAAAAACAGAAATCAGAATCAGACTGTCAGCAGCTGATACAGACTTTCACCGTGACATTTTCAACATTCAGCATGATTAGATTTCTTTTTGTCAGAGTTTTTCTGTCTTCAGTAGCAAATTCAGTTGTTTAGGGTTCAGGGTTGTGTCAGGACTTTAGAAATACTGAGGCTACGAGTTCTCCCCAGTGCACCCGCCCCCCTCTCTACTTCTATGTAAATTATGTGGATTTTATTTATTCAGTTACCTGTTCAATCATATTTTCTGTACATTTTATTTCCCAACATCTATCGGAAATCTAACCGCTGCTAGGAAAACTACAGAATAAAGACGCTGACTGTTGGCGTCAACACATTGTGAGTACAAACTGAAATGTGCCGTAGCTTTGAGAATCAAAAAGAACTGGTATCGAATGTTTGGTCAGATCACTATGCTTGTTTGCTTATTCTGTGACCAGATAGTTCAAAGTGGTTTAAATCAGGAAACGTTTCTTACTTGAGACGTTTCACACTGATGCATTGAGTTTGATATATTTTCAACCCATGTTTATGTGAACCACAGTCAGGTATTGTAAAGGCACCGCGTCAAACATTTAATTTCGTTGGCCTGAAAGTAGTGAAATTGAAGCATATCCGGTCTAAACAAACTGAAATGTGCCCGTTAAATAACCTTCATGTATAAGTTTTTAACAGCAATGTAAACTGGACAGAATCCAGAGGACGTCATGCCGTCAGCGATAGCGGCAGACCTCAACCTGTCGGGAAAAGGCCTTCACACACAACTACCGGCCATCAGGCAGTAATTACTGTAGTCACGAGTGAAGTAATACTGCAGTACTCACTGAGGTTGTGGTTGTCCTTCTTTTGTCGGTCTTTGATCAGAGCTTTGGCCTCCACATCTACAACAACAACAACATCATCATCAGTCTGCTCTAACAGACATTTCTCTGCTGTAGAAAAAGAAAAATTCTCCACAGGTTTGTGGGGACGTTTTGAAATGTGAGGACATTTATGGGAAGTGGGAACATTTTGGAACATTAAAATTTCTGTCAGACTGTACGATCTCCCTGCGGTTTCAGGTGTTTTGATACGACGATAACTAAAAGGCTAGTAATTTTATAAAAAGGCACAGTTACTACGATATCAAACAAGCTAAAAACACGAACGCTGGATTTTAAGCGAACAACGGACGTGAAGTCCTGGAAGAGCTGTGGATGAAACCGTCTCTGCTCCTGAGCTCACATGTTCACAGATGCATCTCCAGGACAGCTGAGCAAACTCCATGCGCTGACGAAGACCATGCAATATGGTTAAAAGCTCTGGAAAAAGCCGGTAAGTGGATCCTGAGTATTACAATCAACTTCCTGAAGTTACTGGAACTTTTTGGTCGGAAGTTTGTTTTCTGACGAACAGAAAAGGACTAAAACGATTTTAAAACAGACGCAGAAGTTTTTAACCAAACAAGATGTTTAGTTTCAGAAGCTCAAAAAAACAAAATTAAAGTCGACTGTTCTTTCAGCTAGAACAGAGAAACAGCAGAATGTGTTTTTAAAGTTTGGAGAACATGTTCACGCTGACTGAACAGGAAGTGGGAACTGATGATGTGGGAAAATACAACTGGCTGCTGAGTGTGTGTGAGTGTGTGTGTGTGTGTGTGTGTGTGTGTGTGTGTGTGTGAGTGTGTGTGTGAGTGTGTGTGTGTGTGTGTGTGTGTGTGTGAGTGTGTGTGTGTGTGAGTGAGCGTGTGTTCAGAGGAAGTCATGATGTTGACTCATCAAACTGAAGAAGAACAGATTTATAGCAGAAAAAAGGGAAACGCAGGGGGAGGGGCTTAACTCTCAGAGCTCTGGCATTAGAATTTTCTGAGCCAATCAGAAATCAGCTCTGCAGAGTGTCCTGTCTGTTACCTGTTACAGCTCCCGTCACGGCGGCTATAATGATAAGCTTTGAGCATTAAGTGGGACTGGTTTGTTACTTGCTACACGCTTCTTATGTCACAAAAATAAAGAAATAACTTTATTAGTATTACTGGACTGTAAATTCACTGTTATGAACAATGACAAACAGGTAAAACATTACGGGAGGATAACCGTGACCGTCTGACCCGAGAATATCCTCACGCGCATACGTGTTACCATGGTTACCAAATGATCCGCATATATATATATATATATATTTATATATTTATACAGATCGATTATAAGGCCGCCTCGGTTCTCGATCAGCAGCTGGATTCATTAACAGTCAATAGCTTTGAAATCAGATCCAAACAAACGGGCTGAACTAACCAGACAAGCACCGGAGTTCATTTTAACAGAAGCCGACAGGTGAGAGGTGAACGCATCCTGACATCATCTTTTCGCTGATGACATCAGTATATTTAACTCGTATTTCCTCACATACAGACTTCCTGTTGTGGGATGAAAACACACAACAGTGTCGTCTCTTAACAAATGCAACAAATATTCAAAATTCTTTATTGTGTTAATGAAAAGGTCCTCACTACTATAGAAGAGTGACACCCACCGTTCAGCTCTCTCTTGACGGCGTGCAGGTCGGCCGGGCAACTGTTGCTAATGGGGTTGGTGGGCGTGGCCACTCCTCTGCTGCCGCCGTACACGTGCAGCATGTTCCCCGACACCGGCAGCTGGAACGGACCAATCAGAGCACAGAATCAGCGGCTGACAGAGAAAGCGACCAAGCAGAGTCAGAGGATATCCAGAGCGTCCTGCGCTGTGATTGGCTGCAGCATGACCTTCCTCGCTCTCTGCTGCTGATAAACACTGCATACCAGGATAACACACACACACACACACATCCTCGTACTTCTATCCTTGTGAGGACCGTCATTAACATAATGCATTCCCCAGTCCCTCACCACCATCACAACTAAATGCCTAACCTTAACCTAACCATAACCTAACCATAACCTAACCTAACCATAACCTAACCTTAACCTAACCATAACCTAACCATAACCTAACCTTAACCTAACCTTAACCTAACCATAACCCTTCAAACCAAGTCTGAACCTTCAAACAGCCCTTTGTGAGGACCGGACTAAATGTCCTCACTCTGTAGGTAAAAAACATGTTCCATTCCTCACTATGTAGTAAGTACACACACACACACACACACACACACACACACACACACACACACTGTGGCAGCTTTTACTTACTTAGGAAGGTGTCAGTGTGTTTTTCCATGTACTTTCTTACTGAGCAGCCATTGATTCCCACTTCTTTACTTACGTCCTGCTAATCAATCAGCAGACCGTTTACTTTGAGCAGTTTAAGTTCAGACTGATTTGAAGAGACAGAAATGAACGCAAATAACTTTCATAATCATTCAGACATGAATAGAAACCAGCGGCTGCGTTTGTCCTAAAACCCAGCAGCACGTTCACACACTGACCGGGATTCAAAGTGCTAAAACAACAGAGTGGCCCTTTAAGTCCGACCTGACACACTTTACGGCACTGCATTAATCTGCACTTACTGGGTCCTTGGTGGCTTCAGATTTTACAAACAAAAACATGTGATCAGGTCAGAAAATAGTTTATAAAGCAGCTCCAGCTACAACATTAAAATTCTGCTTCTATGTTGATGCATCTGTAAGAATAATCTGCTCAATCACTGCTTTTACTTCTAACACTTTAAGTACATTTAGCTGATAATACTTCTGTGCTTTTACTTAACTAAAGGATCCAAATACTTATTTTCTCTTTTCTCTCTGTAGTAACATTACAAGTCTGCAGCGCAGAGTTGGTCAAAGGTCAGAGGTCACAGTTCAAACACTCGAACTGACCTGAAACAACAAGAGAAACTCAACACTTTACCTCTGATTTAATCCTCCTCTTCTCATGTTCCGGCAGTAAAACTAAAATCCTCATCTTTTCTGATTTCACACAAACACATAAAAAATATATATATATATATCTATCTATATATATATATATAGATATATTTGTATAAGATATGCACACTAACACTAACACAGACAGCAGCTTCTCTTCCTCTTTCTGTTTGGACGACTGTTGAAAAATGAGGAAACGTTTCTTTAAGAAAGAAACAAAAAACCCTCCCAGTGAGCTTATTATCTATCTGACACACACACACACACACACACACACACACACACACACACACACACACACACACACACAGTCTCCACCCACAGCTGCTGCAGTAGAAAAACGAGGAAGTCTGGAAAACTTAAATGATATTCTGCTCTGACAGATTTTCACTCCTTCTGACATTTTGTTCATCATTTCAGAATCAGAAACACTTTATTGATCCCCGAGGGGAAACTCTTTCGTTACAGCAGCTCACCTTTACGTCAGCGCACTCAGGAACAGAAGCACTGAGCAAAAATATATAATACACTATAATACAGGTCAGATACATCCACTTTGTACTTAATCTAAGTATAAAAGCTAAATAAGTGTAAGTACAAAGTGGATTTAGAGGTTGATAAGTATAGTACGGCATAATACAATGTAATAATATAAGTAATAAGTGCAGCTTATTAAGATGATTATGAGACGGGGGATATCGCACAGCAGTAACAGAAGTATGAATAAATATCAATAAATTAAACTGAAAACAGAATATTGCACAATTATGTCAAGTATTGCAGAGATGTTAATGATCAGTGTCCAGTTTAGTGACTTCGGGTCAGACAGACTGACACTTAGAGGGAGGAGCTAAAGAGTTTGATGGAGTTTGACTTCCTGCGGCGCTCTGTGGTGCTTTTTCATTCAACAAAGAGGGAAATAAAATTCTACGAGCAAGAAATCTAAATCTATCAGTTGTCCTGTTAGCGCCCGAGCTACTGAACATGCTAAACACAGGGTATAGGGTTTCGGAGTGTGAGGATTTTCCTGCGGTAAACGTCCTGTTCGTGTTTCCTACAGACGAAGCTCGGGACGGACAGCTGAATCGTCAGAACAAAAGATGAACTGTGTTAGAAAAATATCTGGTTCAAAGTGAAGTCAAAGTTCAAAGACGCCTGACGTCATAAAGACTTGAGCTTCAGATTCTGTCACAGATGACGATTTTACAACCTGCAGCTTTAATCAGTTCACTTTTCAATTCTGGGTCAATGAATTCAGTATCCATGGTGACATGTTTTGTTTTCAACTATAATGACAAAGCTGATGGATTCGTTATCCAGGAGAGTCCTGAGAGTCTGCGTTCAGGAACACCGAATGTAGAAAGATACTTCAGGAACCAACTTTATTGAAAAGATGTATTTGGACTTCGGGTCAGAGCTGGTTTCACGTCCAATGGCAGGTATCCACCTTAGTGGCTCGACTTTATATTTACTTCTGGAAATTGCATTTGTCGTGTTATATTCAAAGACTAGAAATGTACGTCTTCACAACATCAGATGTTCCCAGAGAGAGTTGCATTATGGGAAGTTTGTAGCCTTAATGTTGGCTGGTGAGTTTTTCGAGTCCGTTAGTGAGTCACTTCTGTTCGTCAGTTTAATCTGCAGCAGTTTCCTGTAAGTTCCCTGCGTGTTTCCTGTGTGTTTCCTGTAAGTTCCCTGCGTGTTTCCTGTGTGTTTCCTGTAAGTTCCCTGTGTGTTTCCCGTGTGTTTCCTGTAAGTTCCCTGTGTGTTTCCTATAAGTTCCCTGCGTGTTTCCTGTAAGTTCCCTGAGTGTTTCCTGTGTGTTTCCTGTAAGTTCCCTGCGTGTTTTCCATATGTTTCCCGTGTGTTTCCCGGGAGTTACCTGTAAGTTCCCTGTGTGTTCCCCGTGTGTTTCCTGTAAGTTCCTTGAGTGTTTCCTGTGAGTTCCCTGTGAGTTCCCTGTGAGTTCCCTGTGAGTTCCCTGCGTGTTTCCTGCGTGTTTCCTGTGTGTTTCCTGTGTGTTTCCCGGGAGTTCCCTGTAAGTTCCCTGTGTGTTTCCTGCATGTTTCCTGTGTGTTCCCTGTAAGTTCCCTGCGTGTTTCCTGCGTGTTTCCTGTGTGTTCCCTGTAAGTTCCCTGTGTGTTTCCTGCGTGTTTCCTGTGTGTTCCCTGTAAGTTCCCTGTGTGTTTTCCATATGTTTCCCGTGTGTTTCCCGGGAGTTCCCTGTAAGTTCCCTGTGTGTTTCCTGTGTGTTCCCTGTAAGTTCCCCGTGTGTTTTCCATATGTTTCCCGTGTGTTTCCCGGGAGTTCCCAGAAAGTTCCCTGTGTGTTTCCCGGGAGTTCCCAGTAAGTTCCCTGTGTGTTTCCCGGGAGTTCCCTGTAAGTTCCCTGTGTGTTCCCTGTGTGTTTCCTGTGTGTGTCCTGTGTGTTTCCTGTAAGTTCCCTGTAAGTTCCCTGCGTGTTTCCTGTGTATTTCATGTAAGTTCCCTGTGTGTTTCCCATATGTTTCCCGTGAGTTCCCTGTGTGTTTCCCATATGTTTCCCGTGAGTTCCCTGTAAGTTCCTGTGTGTTTCCTGTGTGTTTCCTGTAAGTTCCTGCATGTTTCCTGTGTGTTTCCTGTGTGTATCCTGTGTGTTTACTGTAAGTTCCTGTAAGTTCCTGCATGTTTCCTGTGTTTCCTGTGTGTTTCCTGTAAGTTCCTGTGTGTTTCCGGAGTTCCTGTAAGTTCCTGCGTGTTTCCTGTGTGTTTTCTGTGTGTTTCCTGTAAGTTCCTCGTGTTTCCTGTGTGTGTCCTGTGTGTTTCCTGTACATTCCCTCGTGTTTCCTGTGTGTTTCCGTGTGTGTCCTGTGTGTTTCCTGTAAGTTCCTGTGTGTTTCCTGTGTGTGTCCTGTGTGTTTCCTGTCGTTCCTCGTGTTTCCTGTGTGTTTCCGTGTGTGTCCTGTGTGTTTCCTGTAAGTTCCTGTGTGTTTCCTGTAAGTTCCTCGTGTTTTCCATATGTTTCCTGTGTGTTTCCGGGAGTTCCTGTAAGTTCCTGTGTGTTTCCTGTGTGTGTCCTGTGTGTTTCCTGTACATTCCCTCGTGTTTCCTGTGTGTTTCCGTGTGTGTCCTGTGTGTTTCCTGTAAGTTCCTGTGTGTTTCCTGTGTGTGTCCTGTGTGTTTCCTGTCGTTCCTCGTGTTTCCTGTGTGTTTCCGTGTGTGTCCTGTGTGTTTCCTGTAAGTTCCTGTGTGTTTCCTGTAAGTTCCTCGTGTTTTCCATATGTTTCCGTGTGTTTTCCGGGAGTTACCTGTAAGTTCCCTGTGTGTTTCCCGTGTGTTTCCTGTAAGTTCCCTGAGTGTTTCCTGTGAGTTCCCTTCGTGTTTCCTGTAAGTTCCCTGAGTGTTTCCTGTGTGATTCCTGTAAGTTCCCTGCGTGTTTCCTGCGTGTTTCCTGTGTGTTCCCTGTAAGTTCCCTGTGTGTTTTCCATATGTTTCCCATGTGTTTCCCGGGAGTTCCCTGTAAGTACCCTGTGTGTTTCCGGAGTTCCCAGTAAGTTCCTGTGTGTTTCCCGGGAGTTCCCTGTAAGTTCCCTGTGTGTTCCCTGTGTGTTTCCTGTGTGTGTCCTGTGTGTTTCCTGTAAGTTCCCTGTAAGTTCCCTGCGTGTTTCCTGTGTATTTCATGTAAGTTCCCTGTGTGTTTCCCATATGTTTCCCGTGAGTTCCCTGTGTGTTTCCCATATGTTTCCCGTGAGTTCCCTGTAAGTTCCCTGTGTGTTTCCTGTGTGTTTCCTGTAAGTTCCCTGCATGTTTCCTGTGTGTTTCCTGTGTGTATCCTGTGTGTTTACTGTAAGTTCCCTGTAAGTTCCCTGCGTGTTACCTGTGTGTTTCCTGTAAGTTCCCTGTGTGTTTCCCGGGAGTTCCCTGTAAGTTCCCTGCGTGTTTCCTGTGTGTTTTCTGTGTGTTTCCTGTAAGTTCCCTGCGTGTTTCCTGTGTGTGTCCTGTGTGTTTCCTGTACATTCCCTGCGTGTTTCCTGTGTGTTTCCCGTGTGTGTCCTGTGTGTTTCCTGTAAGTTCCCTGTGTGTTTCCTGTGTGTGTCCTGTGTGTTTCCTGTACGTTCCCTGCGTGTTTCCTGTGTGTTTCCCGTGTGTGTCCTGTGTGTTTCCTGTAAGTTCCCTGTGTGTTTCCTGTAAGTTCCCTGCGTGTTTTCCATATGTTTCCTGTGTGTTTCCCGGGAGTTCCCTGTAAGTTCCCTGTGTGTTTCCTGTGTGTGTCCTGTGTGTTTCCTGTACATTCCCTGCGTGTTTCCTGTGTGTTTCCCGTGTGTGTCCTGTGTGTTTCCTGTAAGTTCCCTGTGTGTTTCCTGTGTGTGTCCTGTGTGTTTCCTCGTGTTTCCTCGTGTTTCCTGTGTGTTTCCGTGTGTGTCCTGTGTGTTTCCTGTAAGTTCCCTGTGTGTTTCCTGTAAGTTCCCTGCGTGTTTTCCATATGTTTCCCGTGTGTTTTCCGGGAGTTACCTGTAAGTTCCCTGTGTGTTTCCCGTGTGTTTCCTGTAAGTTCCCTGAGTGTTTCCTGTGAGTTCCCTGCGTGTTTCCTGTAAGTTCCCTGAGTGTTTCCTGTGTGATTCCTGTAAGTTCCCTGCGTGTTTCCTGCGTGTTTCCTGTGTGTTCCCTGTAAGTTCCCTGTGTGTTTTCCATATGTTTCCCATGTGTTTCCCGGGAGTTCCCTGTAAGTACCCTGTGTGTTTCCTGCGTGTTCCCTGTAAGTTCCCTGCGTGGTTCCTGCGTGTTTCCTGTGTGTTCCCTGTAAGTTCCCTGTGTGTTTCCTGCGTGTTTCCTGTGTGTTCCCTGTAAGTTCCCTGTGTGTTTTCCATACGTTTCCTGTGTGTTTCCCGGGAGTTCCCAGTAAGTTCCCTGTCTGTTTCCTGGGAGTTCCCTGTAAGTTCCCTGTGTGTTCCCTGTGTGTTTCCTGTGTGTGTCCTGTGTGTTCCCTGTAAGTTCCCTGTGTGTTTTCCATATGTTTCCCGTGTGTTTCCCGGGAGTTCCCAGTAAGTTCCCTGTGTGTTCCCTGTAAGTTCCCCGTGTGTTTTCCATATGTTTCCCGTGTGTTTCCCGGGAGTTCCCAGTAAGTTCCCTGTGTGTTTCCCGGGAGTTCCCTGTAAGTTCCCTGTGTGTTCCCTGTGTGTTTCCTGTGTGTGTCCTG
>CM050849.1:32300963-32315963 GCA_027580175.1 Siniperca scherzeri | reverse complement strand
TCCTCCTCCTCCACTGTAAAAAATGTTCTTTATTTAATGTGTGAGCAGAGGACAGCGGAGACCTTTAACGCTGCGCAGTCTGAAGTGTCCTCCCCCTGTAGGACAGCTGGGGCCAGACCCACGTCCCCCGAGACAATCGGGCACCGATTCTTTCAACTACACCCTCCCAGTCTCCACCTTCACCCAGACAAACACTCAGTGCTCCGCTGCAGCCCGGCTGCTCCGTCTTCCCAGTAAGACCTGCTCGCTTCATCTATCGCACATATATATCGGTCTCTGCAGAGACAGGACAGGAGAGACAGGACAGGAGAGACAGGACAGGACAGGACAAGACGGGAGAGACAGGAGAGACAGGACAGGACAGGATGGGAGAGACAGGACAGGAGAGACAGGACAGCAGAGACAGGAGAGACAGGACAGGACAGGGCAGGAGAGACAGCAGAGACAGGACAGGAAAGGAGAGACAGGACAGGACAGGACAGGAGAGACAGCAGAGACAGGACAGGACAGGAGAGACAGGACAGGACAGGACAGGAGAGACAGCAGAGACAGGACAGGACAGGAGAGACAGGACAGGACAGGACGGGAGAGACAGGACAGGAGAGACAGGACAGCAGAGACAGGACAGACAGGACAGGACAGGGCAGGAGAGACAGGACAGGACAGGAAAGCAGAGATAGCAGAGACAGGACAGGACAGGACGGGAGAGACAAAAGAGACAGGACAGGATGGGAGAGACAGGACAGGACAGGACAGCAGAGACAGGACAGGACAGGAGAGACAGGACAGGAGAGACAGGACAGGACAGGACAGCAGAGACAGGACAGGAGAGACAGGACAGGACGGGAGAGACAGGACAGCAGAGACAGGACAGGAGAGACAGGAGAGACAGGACAGGACAGGAGAGACAGGACAGGAGAGACAGGACAGGACAGGAGAGACAGGGCAGGACAGGACAGCAGAGACAGGACAGGACAGGAGAGACAGGACAGGACAGGACAGGAGAGACAGGGCAGGACAGGACAGCAGAGACAGGAGAGACAGGACAGGAGAGACAGGACAGGACGGGAGAGACAGGACAGCAGAGACAGGACAGGACAGGAGAGACAGGGCAGGAGAGACAGGAGAGGACAGGAGAGACAGGGCAGGACAGCAGAGACAGGAGAGACAGGACAGGAGAGACAGGACAGGACGGGAGAGACAGGACAGCAGAGACAGGACAGGACAGGAGAGACAGGGCAGGAGAGACAGGAGAGGACAGGAGAGACAGGGCAGGACAGCAGAGACAGGACAGGACAGGAGAGACAGGACAGGACAGGAGAGACAGGAGAGGACAGCAGAGACAGGAGAGACAGGACAGGACAGGAGAGACAGGAGAGGACAGCAGAGACAGGAGAGACAGGACAGGAGAGACAGGGCAGGACAGGAGAGACAGGAGAGACAGGACAGGAGAGACAGGAGAGGACAGGAGCTTTAGCAGCAACCGTCTGTCCTGCAGACAGGAAATCAAAAGCGTTGAAGACGGAGACGCTGGAGGTGCTGCTGGTTTCTAAATGGGACGCGGCCGAACAGGACGGCCCACGCTGTAAGAAATGTTGCAGAGGTTGCGTTTCTGGTTTCAAAACATCTGGAAACAGTTTGAAGTGAAGAGAGAAAACCTTCACACTTCATCGAACCAAACCTGAGACCGAGACACTCTTCATCATCATCATCACCCCCACTCTTCATCATCATCACCCCCCCACTCTTCATCATCATCATCATCACCCCCCCCAGCAGAGAGACGCGTCCTGCTTGTTTATACTTTTGCTTTCTGTCTCACATAATTCATATTTGTGTGTGTGTGTGTGTGTGTGTGTGTGTGTGTGTGTGTGCGTGTGTGTGTGTGTGTGTGTGTGTTAGCAGGGTGCGGTGGTGGCCCGAGGGGGGAGCAGGGGGGGCGACATGGAGGAGGACTAGACCGGGCCTGCCTGTCTCTCTGTTCCCGGGGAAACACAGGAGAAGAGCAGCTGTGTGTGTTTGTGTGATAATGTTGGATTAGTCATTACACCAGGAGGCAGAGAGGCTCAGGGGTCAAAGGTCACACGGTAACAACAACAACAACAACCTGCCAGACACACGTCCCAGACAGGTCATCATCATCATCATCATCATCATCATCACGCCTATCAAAACACACACTCAGCACTTTAACATCACATCCTTACACATTTTAACATGCTTCTTTGTGGCCACCCAGGCACCTGAAGAGCACTTCACACCAAACTCCATTCATAACTTCGGCAATTTAAAGTTTACTTGCCTCTTAGCTAACGTCCAAAACAAGACTCGAATAAATTCTGAATCTTCGGGGAATACATTGCAGTTCGGTCATGTGAATAAAGATTCTACTTAAATAAACGAGATTATTATTATAGATTTGTTATTTTGAATATCCGCTCCACTGAGACTTCACTGAATACTACTAATGTCATCACTTTGCCACTAACATGACATGATTCTGTGATACATGGTGAGTCCGTCAAGCCAAACTTCATTCGAAAATTCTCTATTTAAAATTAAGTTGCTTCTCCGATAATTCAACTGTCTTACAAACGAGATTTAATAATTGTATTCGGCATCGATCAGAGGCACGTAGCAAAACGTATCAAAGAAGAATGTAAACTTTAGTAAGTGATTCGCCTGGTAGCCTCTTCATCTCAACTGCAACTGAAACGTGTTTCCTTAATAATGAAATATTATTAAGGAAACATGTTTGGTGTGTAATTTATATACCGATTTTACCAGAAGACACTACACATCTGACAGATGTCTTCAGTCATATTCAGCTAGATATGTCTTTGTACCAATGCGCACAGCGAATTTAAAATACAGATTTTTGAACGGAGTTTGGCGTAAGGCTCTGTCCGCAGCAGTAATAACGGTACTTCCCAGAACTTCCGGACTCACCGGACCAGGTTGAGTGTTTCAGCCGAGTCCAGGATGACAAACACGGTCTGCGGCTGCAGGATCCCGGCCTCCTGCTGCTCCAGCTCGACCCCGGTTCGGTTCTGCTCTCCGGTCTGGATCTGGTCCGAGCTGACAGACATTTCAGCAGAGACAGAGACGTTTTCCCCGACAGAGACAGCAGCACAGAGGCGCTTTCTTTCCCAGCAGCCACCGCAGGATCAAAGTTTAGAAGTGAAATCACAGCAGCACGTTTCTGTCCAAGACTCAAACTGATCTAAACCTGGAGGACAGCAGGAGCCCGGCACAGGGACAAGAACCGGTCTCAGGTTCGAGACCTCCTCCAAGCTGCTGGGAGGCACCTGGGCAGACAGACAGGCAGACAGACAGACAGACAGACAGGCAGGCAGGCAGGCAGGCAGGCAGACAGGGAGACAGACAGACAGGCAGGCAGACAGACAGACAGGCAGGCAGGGAGACAGGCAGGCAGGCAGACAGACAGGCAGGCAGACAGGCAGACAGGCAGGCAGGGAGACAGACAGGCAGGCAGACAGACAGTCAGACAGGCAGGCAGGCAGGCAGGCAGACAGGCTCTGTGTCTGCGGAGCAGCTGTGAACGCAGATACACAGCAAACAGATCGGACAGTCACACTTCAGCCAGACTGCGATCAAAGTGTCTCCAAAGTCTTTAATAAAGAGTCAGGACTCAGCTAGAAGTCATTAAACATATATAAACCTAAATTAAAGGTATGACCCTGTGTCCTCCTGCTGCTCCTGAGCCTGTCCAGGTGTTTTCTACCTGTTCTGTTTCTGTGTGTGAGTCATTTTACAGGAGGCGGGTCTCACCGCCTGGACTGATCTCCCCCGGACCAATGAGCTGCTGCTCTGCTCACTAGCAGCCAATAGGACTGCGCCTCGGTTCGCTGGCAGCCAATGAGCTGCTGCTGCACCTCGGAGTCCGCCATCTTGTTTGTTTTTGTCTCTTCAGTTACGGGAAGTGTGTGTGTGTGTGTGTGGGGATCCGAGGTGACGTCAGCCCACAGCGACGGATCGGCCGAGCTCAGACTGACAGGAGAGCCGTCCAATCAGAGGGCCGGAGGGGGCGGGGCTGTTGTTTGTGATATTACACCGCGTTTCATCAGGACGGGGTGACGTCACAGACACACGAAATCATACTGAAAGAAACTGAAGTAACTAAAAATAAAAGTAAAGGTAAATAATAATTACAGCAGTATAACATGCATTCAGAATGAGTCTGAAGCCAAAATCCATAAGAATTATCAGCAAAATGTCCTGAAATTACAATTTTAAAAGGTCAAATTCCTCATGAAGCAGCAGGACGCCTCCTACATGATTTATCAGTGGATTGTTACTATGGATGCATTAATGTGAACGCAGCGCATTCATGTTGTGGAGCAGGATTTGTTCATCTGTATCATACTTTCATATTTTATAAGCTCATCACATTGTTTCTCTGCAAAGTAACTAAAGCTGTCAGAGAAAGTGCAGTAGAAGTGTAAAGAAGCATAAAGTAGAATTACTCAAGTAAAGTACAAGTACCTCAAAGTACTTGAGTAAATATACTTATATAATTATTATATAAACATTCACTTCTTATATATGGCAAAATTATTTCACATTCACAAATATCAATTTACCTGGAAAAAAGTATACATTTTGTTGTACTTTGAAGGACATTTTAAGGAACATTATACTGCTACAATCTCACTGTCCGTAGTAAAAAACACGTAAGAGCCATTAATATGCAGCAGTGGTGGTGGTGGTGAGTGGTGGTGGCAGCGGTGGTGGTTGCGGCGGTGGCAGTGGCAGCGGTGGCAGTGGCAGTGGCAGCGGTGGTGGTGGTGGTGGTGGTGGTGGCGGCGGTGGTGGTGGTGGTGGTGGTGGTGGTGGCAGCGGTGGTGGCGGTGGCAGTGGTGGTGGCGGCAGTGGCAGCGGTGGCAGTGGTGGTGGTGGCAGTGGTGGTGCAGTGGCAGTGGCGGTGGCAGTGGTGTGGTGGTGGCGGTGGTGGTTGCGGCGGTGGTGGTTGCGGCGGTGGTGGCAGTGGCAGCGGTGGCGGTGGCAGGTGGCAGCAGTGGTGGCGGTGGTGGTGGTGGTGGTGGTGTGGCGGTGGCGGTGGTGGTGGCAGTGGTGGCGGCAGTGGCAGCGGTGGCGGTGGTGGCAGTGGCGGTGGCAGTGGTGGTGAGTGGTGGTGGCAGGTGGCAGCAGTGGCAGCAGTGGTGGTGGTGGTGGCAGGTGGCGGTGGTGGCAGTGGCGGCGGTGGTGGCGGTGGCAGTGGTGGCAGCGGTTGCGGTGGCAGCGGTGGTGGTGAGTGGCAGTGGTGTGGCAGTGGCAGCGGTGGCGGTGGTGGTGGTGGTGGTGGTGGTGGCGGCGGTGGTGGTGGTGGCAGCAGTGGCGGTGTGGCGGTGGTGGTGGTGGTGGTGGCGGTGGCGGTGGCGGTGGTGGCAGTGGCGGTGGTGGCGGTGGCGGTGGCAGCGGTGGTGGTGGTGGTGGTGTGGTGGCGGCGGTGGCGGTGGTGGTGGCAGCGGTGGCAGTGGCGGTGGTGGTGGTGGTGGTGGCAGTGGCGGTGGCGGTGGTGGCGGTGGCGGTGGTGGCGGTGGCGGTGGCAGCAGTGGTGGTGGTGGTGGTGGCGGTGGTGGCAGCGGTGGTGGTGGCAGCGGTGGCGGTGGTGGTGGCGGCGGTGGTGGTGGCGGTGGTGGCGGTGGCGGTGGTGGTGGTGGTGGCGGTGGCAGCGGCGGTGGCAGTGGTGGTGGTGGCAGCGGCGGTGGCGGTGGTGGCAGGTGGCGGCGGTGGTGGTGGCGGTGGTGGCAGCGGTGGCAGCGGTGGCGGTGGTGGTGGTGGTGGCAGCGGTGGCAGTGGTGGCAGTGGTGGCAGCAGTGGCAGCGGTGGCAGTGGTGGTAGTGGTGGCAGCGGTGGCAGTGGTAGTAGTGGCAGTGGCAGCAGTAGCAGTGGCAGTGGTGGTGGCAGTGGCAGCAGTGGCAGCAGTGGCAGTGGTAGTAGTAGTAGTAGTAGCAGTGGCAGTGGCAGGTGGTGGTGGTGATGGTGGTAGATATACTTCCAGACAACCATGTGGTCACTTTTTATGTTTTTATTTCATTTATAACCTCATAAACATTTCTCATTGTATGTTCTTACAGAAGGGCATGATGGGAAACAGACATGGACAGGATGGAAGGCAGTGGCCGGCCACTAACCAATAACCTGCAATCAATCACTACTCAATAATCAATAATAACAAGATACCAGAACTACAACAGGAAGAAGAAGAATACACAACCATGCTGCTGTTACACTGGAGGGAGAGAGAAAGGTGATGGTGGATGTTGTTGCCATGGTAACTAGAGTCCAGTGGTTGCTATGGTTATATGGGACGGCAGCTCCAGACCCCACAGCACTATGAAGCCAGCAGCTGCGGAACTTGGTGGTTACCATGGTAACACTGGGGAACGAGGATTGGGAGCCTGGTGGTTACCGTGGTAACATGCTGCTCAGAAACCCAGCGGTTACTATAGCAACGAGTCAGGAGATAAGGGTCTGGTCACAAAAATGATGTAATTCAACTAAATGACATCACTGCCCAGTCCTCCTCTGATTGGTTCTTAAACAGCTCCGTATTATAAATCGTTTGACCATATTTGGTGACGTTTGCAGTCCACATGCCACAATGCTGCCATTTGTTACGATTATTTGGTCTGTTTCATGCATGTTTCAGCTTCATGTCTGTGTGAATATAAACGGAGGTGAAAATCCTGATGGTCTCCATGGTAACAGCAGCCAGTAACAGTCCATAACACTGTGACCGTCTGATAGGAGGAATCGTAGACTGACACGGTTTGAAAAAGGTTTGAAACCCTCCTGAAAACCTCTGAGACCAGAACAGGAAGCAAAAGGCAAAACCGATAATAACACTTTGGATTAAAAATGAGAAAATAAATATTGTAACACTGACAGCGATCGGGTCGTCTGGTTTGGCACGAGAAAAAGTTCAATGCAAATCTTTTGCGTCAAGCTAACTTTGTGTTCCACACAAATTTGCGGCATTAACCAACATTGAGGGAATCGTGACTGCTATAATGTTCCAGGCTGGCTAGCAAGTTAGCAGTTAGCTTGCCAGCTGCACAGTTTTGCCAACTAACCCTGTGAGTAGTCGCTACCACCAAGCTCCTAGCGACACTTTCTGGTCTGACCAGGGCTTATTTGTGCTGTCTGTCTCTCTCTGACTAGTTAATGAATTATTGCATAACAATAACTAAAACTGAAGTTGGAAAAACATATCGTTAGCCGGCCGACAAGCCGCAGCTCTGCCAGGGACAAATTTGTCTGTTAGCAAGTGTTAACTAGCATTAGCTTTGTCGTCACATAAAAACTTTAAAAGTGGAATAAAGCTCAATGCTAACAAGCTTGACAGGTCACTCTTAGCTAACACAGTAATCATTGTTAGCTTGTTGGGAAATTGAGGTTGTGCGTCACATTCCTACTCATGTTCTTGGGAGTCTGAACTTGGCAAGTTTAAATCAGGATGCAGTAAAATGTAATGAACACTGCCTCTGTTTTCCATTATATATTATATTTATTAAGTGTGGTGAGTGGTGGTGGCAGTGGTAGTGGCAGCAGTGGCAGTGGTAGTAGTGGCAGCAGTGGCAGTAGCAGTAGCAGTAGCAGCAGCAGCAGTAGCAGCAGCAGTAGCAGCAGCAGCAGTAGTAGTAGCAGCAGCAGCAGTAGTAGTAGCAGCAGCAGCAGCAGTAGTAGCAGTAGCAGCAGCAGCAGCAGTAGTAGTAGCAGCAGCAGCAGCAGTAGTAGCAGTGGCAGTGGCGGTGGCAGCAGTGGCAGTGGTAGTGGCAGCAGTGGCAGTAGCAGTGGCAGCAGTGGTAGTGGTGGCAGTGGCAGTGGCAGTGGTGGTAGCAGTGGCAGCAGTGGCAGCGGTGGCAGTGGTAGTAGTAGTAGCAGTAGCAGTGGCAGTGGTGTGGTGGCAGTGGCAGTGGTGGCAGTGGCAGTAGCAGTGGCAGCAGTGGCAGTGGTAGTGGCAGCAGCAGCAGTGGCAGTGGTGGTGGTGGTGGCAGCGGTGGCAGTGGTGGCAGTGGTGGCAGCAGTGGCAGCAGTGGCAGTGGTAGTGGCAGTGGTGGCAGCGGTGGCAGTGGTGGTAGTGGTGGCAGCAGTGGCAGTGGTGGCAGTGGCAGCAGTGGCAGCAGTGGCAGTGGTAGTAGTAGCAGTTTATTTCATTTATAACCTCATAAACATTTCTCATTGTATGTTCTTACAGAAGGGCATGATGGGAAACAGACATGGACAGGATGGAAGGCAGTGGCCGGCCACTAACCAATAACCTGCAATCAATCACTACTCAATAATCAATAATAACAAGATACCAGAACTACAACAGGAAGAAGAAGAATACACAACCATGCTGCTGTTACACTGGAGGGAGAGAGAAAGGTGATGGTGGATGTTGTTGCCATGGTAACTAGAGTCCAGTGGTTGCTATGGTTATATGGGACCGGCAGCTCCAGACCCCACAGCACTATGAAGCCAGCAGCTGCGGAACTTGGTGGTTACCATGGTAACACTGGGGAACGAGGATTGGGAGCCTGGTGGTTACCGTGGTAACATGCTGCTCCAGAAACCCAGCGGTTACTATAGCAACGAGTCAGGAGATAAGGGGTCTGGTCACAAAAATGATGTAATTCAACTAAATGACATCACTGCCCAGTCCTCCTCTGATTGGTTCTTAAACAGCTCCGTATTATAAATACGTTTGACCATATTTGGTGACGTTTGCAGTCCACATGCCACAATGCTGCCATTTGTTACGATTATTTGGTCTGTTTCATGCATGTTTCAGCTTCATGTCTGTGTGAATATAAACGGAGGTGAAAATCCTGATGGTCTCCATGGTAACAGCAGCCAGTAACAGTCCATAACACTGTGACCGTCTGATAGGAGGAATCGTAGACTGACACGGTTTGAAAAAGGTTTGAAACCCTCCTGAAAACCTCTGAGACCAGAACAGGAAGCAAAAGGCAAAACCGATAATAACACTTTGGATTAAAAATGAGAAAATAAATATTGTAACACTGACAGCGATCGGGTCGTCTGGTTTGGCACGAGAAAAAGTTCAATGCAAATCTTTTGCGTCAAGCTAACTTTGTGTTCCACACAAATTTGCGGCATTAACCAACATTGAGGGAATCGTGACTGCTATAATGTTCCAGGCTGGCTAGCAAGTTAGCAGTTAGCTTGCCAGCTGCACAGTTTTGCCAACTAACCCTGTGAGTAGTCGCTACCACCAAGCTCCTAGCGACACTTTCTGGTCTGACCAGGGCTTATTTGTGCTGTCTGTCTCTCTCTGACTAGTTAATGAATTATTGCATAACAATAACTAAAACTGAAGTTGGAAAAACATATCGTTAGCCGGCCGACAAGCCGCAGCTCTGCCAGGGACAAATTTGTCTGTTAGCAAGTGTTAACTAGCATTAGCTTTGTCGTCACATAAAAACTTTAAAAGTGGAATAAAGCTCAATGCTAACAAGCTTGACAGGTCACTCTTAGCTAACACAGTAATCATTGTTAGCTTGTTGGGAAATTGAGGTTGTGCGTCACATTCCTACTCATGTTCTTGGGAGTCTGAACTTGGCAAGTTTAAATCAGGATGCAGTAAAATGTAATGAACACTGCCTCTGTTTTCCATTATATATTATATTTATTAAGTGTGGTGAGTCATTTTGGGAGCTAGCCTCCTAGCTAGCGCTAGCTTGCATTAGCGGGCCCTCACATCTCCAAAAACATCTGAGCGTTTTCAAGTAGGTGTTATTTCAACCACATATTAGAAATCTTAACTGTTAATTTCACAGCTAATAATTTAATGACGCTCATCTCTAGCTATAAGCAGCTCAAACTGAGACTGTAACTGGCTATAAACTGACATGTGGTATCCAGCCCAAAGAAACAACAAGAAATACTTAAATACATAATGCAGATCTGATATATTAGCCAACAACGTCACTAGCACTACTGTATAGTTTTGAATACGTGCTTTGGCACATGAAGAGAAAGTGCACACTGGACTGATACAACACGCCACTCAGAACCAGTAAGAACCAGCCTCCGAAAGAAAAGAAAACTCGTACAAAAGAAGCAAAATTGCCCGACACAAATCACTCAGATTGAAAGTTAAAAACATTTTTCACCACATCAAGACAGCTGATGATGATGGGAACTATAAGGCTGAGTTACTGGCCATTTCCTTCCATTCCCACTGGGGGAGGAGAGGGCGACACACCACGCTTTACACGCCAAAAACACGCCGTGACAACCAGAGCCACGCACCACTGAGCACCATGTTCGTGACGGAGCTGAGGTAGAAGGTAAAAAAAAGACTTCAACATTTTGAGAAATCCAGTTTTCAAAACATTTTGTGACCCAGAGTCAGATGTTTCAGATGGATATCAGTTTCATCTCTGTGTCCAGGATGTGTTTAGCCTAGCTTAGCACAAAGACTGGAAGCAGGGGGAAACTGTTAGCCTAGCTCCATCAGAGGAGAACATTTCACCTTCCAACAACTCCAAACCATTTGCTGGTATTTTATGTTATGCTAAAGGTTTTATAGTTTAAAGCATAAACTAAACTTACTATAGCTAACTTACTAACATTATAGAAAGAACTTATCAACCTGTTAGTTTAGCAAAGCACGGAGTTAAGTTAGTGTTAACCATTTAGCCAAGGATGAGCACTGCGCTGTAACTTGTTAGCTTACAGCACAAACTGCCTCTCGGTAGAAAAGAACGTGGCAGCTAGCCTGTTAAATGCTAAATTAAAGGCTGCACACTTAGCAGTGCTAGCTCGTCTTGTATCTGTAACATCTGACTCTGGAGACGACAGAGAGCAAGAGAATTCACTAAAATGTCAGATTGTTCCTTTAACCTTCACCTTGTTAGCCGTTAATCTGAACTGTGGAGCCAACATGGCCGCCGCTGAAACCCAGACTGTTTGTTTGGCTCTGGCTGTGTGGAGGTCTGCAGAGTGTGGAGGAACAGCGAGCTTTAACCTTTACATAGTCACATGACCGAGGGGTCACAGGACAATAAATTATATTTACAAAAACTTTACTCTTTGTTTTCTTCTTGCATCAACATCAAATACAACCCAGACTCATAAACACGGAAATATCCAACAAGAAGTCTGTCTTTTCAGTTCATCATAGCATCAGATAGATTCATCAGAATAACAATAATAATATTAATAATATTCGCTTTTTTCACTATCAAAACACTTTGTCCAAAAGGTGTTTATAGAGACAGGGAGAGAAATACTGTACCACTGGAAGTGAAGATGATAAAAACAACTAAAGTCTTTTTTCTTTTGGGTTCAGTTCAGATCGGCTCCGTCTAATCGCTGGATTCATTTCCAGCATCCGGGAAACAGAAGCCTTCGAGTCCGTCTGACGTGGAGAGGGTCAGTGTTCGGTCTGAACTCAGCAGAGACATGAAGGTGTACAGTCCAGTCTGGTTTCTGGTTCCTTCATGTCTCCACCCGTCTTAAAAAACTCTTTCAAACTTTTTACATCCAACTGGAGGATAAAAAACAAAACCCGCCCCACATCATCACCTGGGACCGGGACCATCAGAGTCCTGCAGAAGCCTCATATCTCACAGGTGATCAGGGCTGCAACTAATGATTATTTTCATTTTCAGTTTTATTTTCTCGTCTGGTCAGTAAAGGTCAGTAAATGTCGGGACGATGTCTTCAGATGTCTTGTTTTGTCCAAAACACAAAGACATTCAGTTCACTATTAAAGACCCGCAGAAAACAGCTGAGCCGGGTCCATTAACGAACGATCAGTTTGAACTCAGTCAACCAATCGATTAATCAGCTAATCATTTCAGCTCTACGGATAACAGTCTCTTCATGACGTCAGCCTAGAAAGGTTTTATTTAAAATGCCGATGTCATCATCTAAACATTCTCTGATTGGTCCGTGGAATCTGACCCGGGATCAGCTGACTCTCAGTGGATGGTTTTTGTTACATCATCAAACAGATGATGTAACAAAAACAGCTCCCAGCTGATGATTTGGGACTTCATATTATTTAAAATAAAAAGACAACGCAGGTCGAATGTTAGCAATTACAAAAACAAAAAATAAATAAAATCCCAAAGTTTGGCTTTGTATGTTTCACTGGTTTGCTCAAAATAATGAGATACTGAGACGCTAACTCAGTTGTTATGAAATTAAAGGTCAAACTTATTACAAAAAGTTAAGATTTTGACTTCTTAAATTACAAATATATGATATTAAACACATTCTGCCTTTAAATGTAAATTGCGAGATCATTAAATGAATCAAAAGTACGAGATGACGTTTTAGAAATGGTCTTCCTCACGTCCGCAGAGGACCGGAGGAAGTCTGGGGATTCGGGCCGTTACAACAAAGAGGAATGCATCTTAAATTAAAGTCACACAAAATGAATCGATTACAGTTTTAATAATTAATCATTTCTGCGTTAAAGACTTCAAATGTCTCCTCCGGCCGCTCTGCCACACGTGGACTGAATCTTTTTGTGTTTCTGAAAAGTTGGTGAGAACTAAACAATGGCATCTGGAGAAATATGAATAATATATCTAATATTGGAAAACACTTAATACGTTAATAAAGTGATTAACTGAATGTTTGGGGGAGATTTCGTCAGCACCGCGATGAACCGCCTCGGGGATTTTATAAAAACCTGCAGTACCTGACTTCACCAGAAGAGGACACAGAGGCTCCAGGTAAAATGAGTCCACACCTCAGAGCGGAGGCTGCTGGGAAATGTAGTTTACCTCCACACAGGTGCTCTGATCGGCAGGTGTGGAGGTGAGACAGCAGCAGTGAGGTGACTGAGGGGGACGTTCGGGATTAAAAATGGAAAAGTGCATTTAAAGAGGACACGTCAGTCTCTGTCCTTTCAACAGTCTGACCGTTCAGATCCACTTCCTGTTTGAGCTCAGGAAACCAACGCCGCAAACGTTATCTTTTAAAACCAGGGAAGGATCTCTGATTCGAACCGTCGCCGTCCGTCCAGAGCGACTCGTGTTGGGAGACAAACAGAAAAACACAGCAGAAGTCTTCACACGCCCGTTCGCTTCCTCGTATCGGAGACCAGAACCTGAGACCAGATCACATCAGCCCCATCGCCACACCAGGACGTTCATATTAGACGGTTCTGCCAAACCCCAGGTTACGTCCAGCGCTAACGTTCTTACAGTCCTCGCACCGCAGCTGCAGCTCTGTGACGGGACACGGACTCTGGTGTGCTACATGTGAATCCACCACCCCGACCTCCGCGTGCAGCCGGTGTGACTGAGTGCTCGCACGTCCACCGTCCATGTCCCACACCTGTCCTTTACTGTCCTCGTCCCCACAGACACGCTACTTCCCGCATTAGCTCTAAACGCCGGCGTTGGACGTAAACTGTGAGGTGCAGAACTGTCCGATACGAACGTGACTCAGACTAACCGAGACCCGGGCTCCTGGTCTCCCGGTCTGTAGCTCGGTCCGGTCTCTCACTACGGGTCTCTCGCCGGTCTCTGCAGTTTCTGGGGTTTACAGACGAGGGCTGTTGCAGATTGAGAGGCAGCATCACAGCCGGCTGCGAGGAGAACGTAAGGGCAGCGGACCGGACCTGAGATCAGCTCGCCCGCCGGGTTCTGGCTGCTGCAGGCCGGGCCGCTCAGAGGCCTCCTACAGCCAGAACAGCATTTAAGTGAGTTCACCAGTAAAATACATCCGTCCGCTCCGCCTGCTGAAGAAAAGGTCACATGGAAACGCTGGAAGTTAAATAAATGCGCTTTATGGTTGATTGTATTCCAGGAAACGTCCAATCAGAGAGCTTCAGACTGAAACCGAGAGAGAAATTCACAAATGTGACTCGATTCACGTTTAAATTTTGGATCAGTTTTCTGAATATGATGGAGGTGTCTCCGTAGCAACAGCAGCTGGGGCTTATGGGTAGTGCAGTGTTTAAAGTCATTCCACAGACCAAAGTGAGGGGAGAACAAACGGCGGCGGCTCTGTGCTCTGATGTCACTGTTGAAAGGAAAGTTTCCTGTGAGAGAAGAGGCTCCGCCCACCTCGCTGTGATGAAGCACAGGTGGAAAAAAAGGTGAAGACAGTGGGGAGGAGTCATGCAGACGAACCACGCAACTTTAAATACACAGAGAGCTCAGAGTGTGTGTGTGTGTGTGTGTGTGTGTGTGTGTTAAATATCAGCTACGACTGTATGAACTGGTTTCCGATAGGGATTGATATTTTAAAGACCATCATCGCCATCTTTCCTCGTCCAATAGAATCACGTGTTCTCGCCCTCTGCTGCAGCCGCTAGCTCCTCCCCCTCCTCCTCCAGACTCTCCACGATTGACCGGTGGACCTGATGCTCCTCCCCTCTCCCGGCCCTTGACAGGACGTCCATCCATCGCCGCTGTAGCTCCTCCCCGTCAGCGCTGAAGTACAGCGTCAGGTGACTCTGGGAGATCTTGAAGGCGTGGCGTCGCTCCAGGCGGTCACATGACTCAGGAAGGGAGACGTCGAACCCAATCAGAGGCACGCTGCGCTGCGCCTTCACGTCCTGGTGGGAAAATAATAAATAGTCAGAGTGCATCATGGGTATTACACCGTGGCTAAAGACCAAAGGAAACAAAAACTGAAAGCCATCATCATTTCCTGCCTGCTGTATTCTGATTGGGTGGTTGGTTTGTAGCTGTATTCTGATTGGGTGGTTGGTTTGTCATAGTAGTACCCCTGAAACCTGCCCAAGGTTGATGACCGATGACCCCTGCGGCCTGTAGGGGGCGCTAGCAGCATGACAGACTGCTGTGCAGAGCTTTGTAACGTACCTGCGGAGCTCCGTAGATGTAGAGCACCAGCGGCTCGTTTTCAGGGACGACGAACCAGGCCTTCTGCCAGCCCCGCCCCCCTCCTTTCTCCATGTGGTGAAGAAAACTACAAATCACACTGTTCTCTGCTGCCAGGGAGGCCTGTTTCTATGGCAACAAGAGACGAAGATGA
>CM050849.1:32285963-32295963 GCA_027580175.1 Siniperca scherzeri | reverse complement strand
CGATAACGTTAACCCTGTTGCTGCGCAGGATGTGACCTCAGGCCGGTTTCCCACAGCGGACGACAAACGTGACGCAGTCAAACTAAACAGACACGAGAAGCAGCCGCTCAGACGCCTGATGAGCGAAATCACAGCACTTTAATTAAAGATGAAGTGAAGGTTAATGACAAACCGACAGCGTTCTGATCTGAGCTGAGTCCCGTGTAGCTGACTGTGGTCTGAACTGTGGCAGACCACGATGACCATGGTGATTATGGCTGAGAGCTCTGGGTGCTGACTGTGTGAAAGTGTCTTACCATCTTCCTGATGGCGGCGTTGGAGTGTTCTGCTGCCGTGGCGATCAGCTCCAGAGACTCTGCGGAGAGAAACATGACGTTCACGTGATGGATCTCGTGCGTCCTGCGTTTCCTCAGAGCCTTTTGAAAGTGTGTATATATATATATATATATATATATATATATATATATATATATATATACACTTTATGATATGATATCAGGTTAAAAAATGCTAAAACATCACATCACATCTGATGATGTCGAAACGTCGTTATTGATCTTAATAAACGGTCTTGTTGCGAGCGTCTGAACTCGACAAACAACAACCAGAAGGAGGAGAAATGAGCAGCTTTGATCTCAACAGTAACATTATATTTATTATACCTATTCGTATTTGTGTGAAGTTGGATGATTGTGCTGTTAGATGCTGGTGGGTTTACATATATTCAATATTTGATTTGTTGTTGATTAACGATTAAAGACACGAAAGCTCCTCCAGAGTCTCCATGTTTCCTTCTGTTTGTGTCCTGAACTTCTACAGGAAGTCCCACTGTTCTCACTTCGCTCTGACTTTAGACAAATGAAGGACCGCAGCGCCGCGGCAGAGCAAACTGAATAACTACGAAGCGGTTTGACGAGCTGGACGCTTACTGCGGTCCAGGGACCGGCTTGTGTCGGCCCCAGCAGGAACCTGGATTCAGAGTGACGTGACACAGTAAAATCAGTCAGGCGTGTTAGTGAGTACGCTTGATGTCCGCAGAGAGAACGGCGGGAAGGCGTATAAGCGTCCTGGTCACTGCTCCGATGTTCGCGTTTGTGTGCGTTTGGTTTACGTACTCTGGGCGTCCCTGTAGTCCGGCGCGTCCTCTGGCAGTCGGTGCAGATAATCTTTGAGCAGCAGCTCGTAGCGAGGAATCCTCTGGACCGGCTCCAGCATGTGATGCTGCAGAGTCAGGTTCCCACAGCGCTCCTCCCTCTGCACAGAGACAACAACAACGCAGACGTTACGACACATAAACAGACGACAGACTGAGAGCGGCGGCGGCGGCGGCAGTGAACCTGGACCTGGATCTCCTGGATGATGGTCTTGAACTGAGCCGATCTCTCCATCCAGGTGTTCACGAGCTCCATGGCTCGGTCAAAGTTCTTCACGTACTCGCCGTACATCTTCAGGAAGGGAGCCAGCTTCTGCAGGATGTCCCCAATCCGCGGGTTCGAGTCCCTGCAGACAAAACGGGAATGAAGTCAAAGCAAAAAGAAGGAGAACCGGCAGGAGAAGAAGGGGAGAGACGCCCTCACCACTCCTCCATCCGCTTCTGCAGCGCCGGCAGCAGAAACTGCTGATGGAAACAGTAGATGGAGCAGATGTTGGAGAAGATGCCCTGAACGACGTCACAGGGGAAGGAGGAGCGAGACCGAGCCTCCTCCAGGAGTCGGGCACAGAAAACCTGCAGGAGGAGAAATAAACAGGAAACAGTTCACAGCAGTTCGTCCTGCAGGGTAAAGGTTTCCATGGTAACAGTGACAGTGAAGTCTTAAGCAAACAAACAGAACCAACACACCGACTGTGGGACTCTGGGTCAGAGGTCAGGTGACTCACCTGGTCCAGGAGGTGGAGCTTAGAGACGTAGGCGGTCTCTGTGTGCAGCAGCTCGTTGGCGATGTTGAAGACTCTCTGCTGGACAGACAGCTGGACAGAGAGAAAGACAGTATGACACTTTAACAGGAGCTTCACAGTGAGTCAGAGCAGCGAGCGTCACATGAACATCCGCGGGACTTCACTGGCCACCGGCTTCTATTTGAGAATGTCTGATACGATGCAGCCTCCATCTTATTCTTCAGTCTCTGCTGGTTAGTTAAAGACGTGCTGGTGTGTTTAAAGAACTCTAAATGCTCCGCGGGAAGACAAAGGTGTCGAACCCTTTCAGACTTAGACAACTTGTGTAAACTCTACATTGCAAAAAAGATCAAATGTGTTGACAGAAACTGTCGGGTGTTGTTCTGTATCATGTGACCTCCTGACTGCAGGTGGAGCTGGTGAGACCTCGTAGGTTAAACTGTTGCTTTAAAAAATCTACTTCTCCTTTGTCTCGGTAAAGTGCTGAGCGTCTCACCTCGGCAGAGTCCTGTCTGTCTGTCTTGGGGGGGGGCAGCACCAGCGTCAGCTCGGCCTCCTCCTCCTCCAGGTCGCTGTCTCCTTCCTCAGAGAACTCCCTCCTCCTCCTGGCTCCGCCCCGCGCCTCCTCCCCCTCCTCGTCCCCTCCCTCCCCCGCGTACGAGGATGAGCTGGAGAGGTGGGGCAGGAGGGCGGGGCTGCAGGGGTACGCAACACCCCCGTCGTCCACGCCGGTGAAGCAGAGCTCCTCGCTGTGCGACGGAGAGCTGATGCTGTCGATGCCGCTGTCCCGATTGGCCAGCTTCCCGTCCGTCTGCGAGGAGGGGAGGGACAGACGCTCCGAGGGGAGCTCCGATTGGTCGAGGAGCGGCTGCTGCTGTTGTTGCTCCCTCATCTCCACGGCAACCACGTCGTCCTCCAGGGGTTTCTCGGAGGCGCTGTAACCCGACTCCATGGAGAGACGCTTCTGATGGAGGTCGTCACAACACGCCGCCGCCAGCTCTTCATCATCATCATCATCATCATGTTCATTGTGCAGGTCACCGTCTCCCTCCTCCCCCTCAACCCCCAGTGTGACGTCATCATGACCTTTGATCTCAGAGGGCAGCTCCTCATCAGGTGGGGGAGGGGCGGGCGATGATGATGAAGGTGGTGATGAAGGTCGGGAGGAGGAGGAGTGGTCAGGGAGGCGGGGACACAGAGCTCCCCCGGTGATGTCAGGAACCACGATGATCTGCTCGCTGCACACACACACACACACACAATGAAATCTCCATAAACGCTTTAACGATGACATCACTCCTGCTCCGACCAATCACAACTCACCGCTCAAACTTCTCGATGAGTGACAGGACGCAGGTCGGGGAGGCGGTGCCTTCGGCACGGGTGGGTGGAGTCCGGCCCCCCCGGGGGTCCGCCGGTAGGGGTCTGCATGGCGGGGGAGGGGGCAGGGGCTTGTCTGGAGCCCGGGGGCGTGGCCTCGACACCCCTGCCTGCTGCTGGAGGTGCGGGGGCTTTGGGGGGACTGTGGCGGGCAGAATAATAAACTCATTAATGTCTTAAATCTTACATTAAATAAATGTAAATATTTAAATTTAAATAAAGTTTAATACCCTGGGGTTTTGGTCCAGGCAGCGGCGGTCTGCTCTTGCTCGGTGGTGTTATTGTGGTAGCTGGCAGCTCCGGCGGCCCCGTGTCGTTCACCAGCAGCAGCCCGTTATCAGAGCCGCGGCGCTCGGTTAGCTCCGCCCCTCCCCCCAGGGAGGCGGGGCCCGATGAAGAGGAGCTTGGCCCCGGGTCGGAACTCGGCTGCTGGGGAGCGTCAGCGTCCAGCGCCCCCTGGTGGCCGCACGGTGAGCAGGACGGCTCCAGAGAGAGACTCTTCGTCAGCAAAGTGGGACTGGAGGAGGAGGGACCTGGGGGGGCCGGGAGGATATGACAGAATGGTGATCACATGGCATAAAGGCCACGCCCACAGACTGCCAAAATAAAAGCCTTTTGATTTTCATGAGAAAAACAAACAAAACAAAACAACTTGTGTTTAGGTGTAACATAAAAACACTCCACTTGCAGGTGCTCAAGTGTTAAGAAAAGAAATGTATTAAATATCGTTAATAAATATCGGCTACTACTTTGTAAAAACACACCAACACGTGTCGGCACGCTCGTCTTCCTCACGATGAACACAAACTAAGACGCGGTCTGATTCCACACACCTGTGTTCAGGTGAGCTGACTACATGCCAGAACATATTTGACCGCGAGGGGGAGTTTTGACAAAGGAAACAGTAAATGCTTTAATCACGAGATCATAAAAATATATGCAAATGTTTTGGGGCAAAATGGACAGGAAGTCCTTCTACAAAACTCCATCTGCTGATGAATATCATGTGATGTGACAGAAAGCCCCAGAAGAGCGACTAAATGGACCTTGTTAACTCGTTTTTTAAAATACATTTTTTATGCTTATTTTTTATTTATTTTGTCACGTGACTTAAATTCAGTTAAATTCAATTCAATACAACTTTATTCATCCCTGCAAGGACGATTGTATTGATTGGATGCAGCGGCTCGTCACGCAGGTCGACTAAAGAAACTGCTGATCAGAAACTATAAGATTAAAAACTACATGTGGAGCTAATAAATACCTTAATCTCTGTTTTACTGAACTCCGTTCTTCTTTTTAAGATATATATTTATATACTTTTTGTTGTGTGTGTTTTCTAGTTCTGCTCTTGTAACTAATCAGTATTATCAATAAAGTTGAAAGAAGTTTAATGAACGTGAAATGACAAGACAGTCAGTCAGACAGTCAGACAGTCAGACAGTCAGTCAGTCAGACAGTCAGTCAGACAGTCAGTCAGTCAGACAGACAGACAGACAGACAGTCAGTCAGTCAGACAGACAGACAGACAGACAGTCAGACAGTCAGTCAGACAGACAGACAGACAGACAGTCAGTCAGACAGACAGACAGACAGACAGATGTCTGTGGTCTGTTACGGTTGCAGCTCATTGGCTGAATCCTGGTGCTTCCTGACAGCTGATTGGCTGAAACAACATCAGATTCAAAATAAACATCAAGGCTACAGTAACACGCCTTCGTTTCTCTGTTTGGGGAAAATCGAGACTTTTATTTCGCTGAACTTGTGTTCATATTGCAGCTACTACAACTCCCATGAGGCTTTGCCTCCATGCCAGCGGCTCAGACTCAGGAATAAGCTCCAAGTCCCAGTTGGTGCCTGAAACACGAGTGTGTGTATAAAGATCTCGTTCACATTCTCTAATAACGACAGACAAAGAAACAAACGCACAAAATCAATCCCACACATTCAGATCCGAGAGCCCGTAGTGTGTCCTTCATCCTGGGGGTGTGTGTGTGTCTGTGTGTGTGTGTGGGGGTCATGATGTTTCTCTAACATTACGCAGACCCGTCGTTACGCTGTAGAACGTGAGATCTGAAAATAATCTGTGGTTTTGCTGAATCGTCTCACATAAACGTTCCTCTCTGATCGGGTTGATGAAGCTGCCGGGAAAGACTCTCAGCACGTCTGGACTGACTGGTGTTATTGGTGTTGCTGGTGTTGCTGGTGTTATTGGTGTTGCTGGTGTTATTGGTGTTATTGGTGTTGCTGGTGTTATTGGTGTTACTGGTGTTGCTGGTGTTGCTGGTGTTGCTGGTGTTATTGGTGTTATTGGTGTTATTGGTGTTATTGGTGTTGCTGGTGTTGCTGGTGTTATTGGTGTTGCTGGTGTTGCTGGTGTTGCTGGTGTTGCTGGTGTTGCTGGTGTTATTGGTGTTATTGGTGTTGCTGGTGTTGCTGGTGTTACTGGTGTTACTGGTGTTGCTGGTATTGCTGGTGTTATTGGTGTTATTGGTGTTGCTGGTGTTACTGGTGTTGCTGGTGTTACTGGTGTTATTGGTGTTGCTGGTGTTGCTGGTGTTGCTGGTGTTGCTGGTGTTATTGGTGTTATTGGTGTTGCTGGTGTTATTGGTGTTATTGGTGTTGCTGGTGTTGCTGGTGCTGGTGTTACTGGTGTTACTGGTGTTGCTGGTATTGCTGGTGTTATTGGTGTTATTGGTGCTGCTGGTGTTACTGGTGTGCTGGTGTTACTGGTGTTATTGGTGCTGGTGCTGCTGGTGTTGCTGGTGTTGCTGGTGTTGCTGGTGTTATTGGTGTTATTGGTGTTATTGGTGTTATTGGTGTTGCTGGTGTTGCTGGTGTTATTGGTGTTATTGGTGTTGCTGGTGTTGCTGGTGTTGCTGGTGTTGCTGGTGTTGCTGGTGTTACTGGTGTTACTGGTGTTGCTGGTGTTGCTGGTGTTATTGGTGTTGCTGGTGTTGCTGGTGTTGCTGGTGTTACTGGTGTTGCTGGTGTTGCTGGTGTTACTGGTGTTGCTGGTGTTGGTGTTGCTGGTGCTGCTGGTGTTGCTGGTGCTGGTGTTGCTGCTGGTGTTGCTGGTGTTGCTGGTGTTGCTGGTGTTATTGGTGTTGCTGGTGTTGCTGGTGTTACTGGTGTGCTGGTGTTGCTGGTGTTATTGGTGTTACTGGTGTTGCTGGTGTTGCTGGTGTTATTGCTGGTGTTATTGGTGTTGCTGGTGTTGCTGGTGTTATTGGTGTTGCTGGTGTTGCTGGTGTTATTGGTGTTATGGTGTTGCTGCTGGTGTTGCTGGTGTTGCTGGTGTGTTATTGGTGTTGCTGGTGTGCTGGTGTTACTGGTGTTACTGGTGTTATTGGTTGCTGGTGTTATTGGTGTTACTGGTGTTGCTGGTGTTGCTGGTGTTGCTGGTGTTGCTGGTGTTATTGGTGTTATTGGTGTTGCTGGTGTGCTGGTGTTACTGGTGTTGCTGGTGGTGTTATTGGTGTTATTGGTGTTATTGCTGGTGTTATTGGTGTTGCTGGTGTTATTGGTGTTATTGGTGTTGCTGGTGTTGCTGGTGTTGCTGGTGCTGGTGTTACTGGTGCTGGTGCTGCTGGTGTTATTGGTTGCTGGTGTTGCTGGTGTTGCTGGTGTTGCTGGTGTTGCTGGTGTTGCTGGTGTTATTGGTGTTATTGGTGTTGCTGGTGTTGCTGGTGTTACTGGTGTTGCTGGTGTTGCTGGTGTTATTGGTGTTACTGGTGTTGCTGGTGTTGCTGGTGTTACTGGTGTTGCTGGTGTTGCTGGTGTTACTGGTGTTACTGGTGTTATTGGTGTTATTGGTGTTATTGGTGTTGCTGGTGTTACTGGTGTTATTGGTGTTGCTGGTGTTATTGGTGTTATTGGTGTTATTGGTGTTGCTGGTGTTGCTGGTGTTACTGGTGTTGCTGGTGTTGCTGGTGTTATTGGTGTTATTGGTGTTGCTGGTGTTACTGGTGTTGCTGGTGTTGCTGGTATTGCTGGTGTTATTGGTGTTATTGGTGTTGCTGGTGTTGCTGGTGTTGCTGGTGTTATTGGTGTTATTGGTGTTGCTGGTGTTACTGGTGTTGCTGGTGTTGCTGGTGTTGCTGGTGTTATTGGTGTTATTGGTGTTGCTGGTGTTATTGGTGTTATTGGTGTTGCTGGTGTTGCTGGTGTTGCTGGTGTTATTGGTGTTATTGGTGTTGCTGGTGTTGCTGGTGTTACTGGTGTTGCTGGTGTTATTGTTATTTATTATATTTTAATATTTAACAGAGATTTAGAAAATCTACTGTGGAAACAACAATAAAACAGATTCACTCTAAACATAACTAATAATATAGAATAACAATAATAACTGATAAAATAATAAACCAATAATAGTAACAGTAATGGGAGCTATGAGTGTGTGTGTGAGTGTGTGTGTGCGTGTGTGTGTGTGTGAGTGTGTGTGTGTGTGAGTGTGTGTGTGTGTGTGTGTGTGTGTGTGGTCTATTTATAAAAGCCTATTAATATCAGCAGTCTCAGTCATTAAACTGACAGAATGTAAATCAAGTAGATTTTCTTCACTTCAGACCAACAGTCAGTCATTTTTATTCTCCTGTTGTCAGTGATTCTTGACTGACCACACTACATTACCCAGAATCCTCCCTGTGTGAATAATGGAGATGTGAATCAGAGTTCAACCAGAGACGTGACAGAGAGTTATTTGGCTAGTTAGGCTGGTCGGTAGGTGGATCAGTAGTTCGTTCAGGCGGTCGGCAGTTTGGTAGTTAGGCATTCAATAGTTGGTCAAAGGTGTGTTGGTTAACGGGCCAGTCGGTCTGTGGGTCAACCAGCAGGTTGGCAGGTAGTCTGCTGGTTGGCTTCTTTGTTTTAGTACATACAATATGGTGAGCAAGGCAGCAGGTCGGTAGTTGGCCAGTTAGGTGAGTTAGGTAGGTCAGTTTCAGCGGTCAGAAACACAGGTAAAGTGTTCAGTAGGTAGGCCGGTATGGACGTCGGTAAGTAGATTGGTAGGTATTTGGTGGACGGGGCGGTTAGGTAGGTCAGGTAGTTAGGCAGACAAGCTGGTCGGTAGAGAGGTAAACCTGCCAGTAGGTAGGTCAGGAGAACAAACGTAGGTAGACAGGCAGGACGGGTGGTAGTGAGTAGGTAGGTCAGTACGGCAGTGCTAGGCTAGCAGTTTCCCTCTGCTTCCACTCTTTGTGCTAAGCTAGGCTAACCACTTCCTGGACCTCTCTCTGTACTGGACGCACAGAGAAACATCTGAATCTGGAGAAGAAGATTTACTAAACATGTTGCACCGTTCCTTTAATACATCTACACTCACACACACACTCACACAGAAACACACACACACTCACACACTCACACACATCACACACACACTCACACAGAAACACACACACACACACACACTGTCACACATCACACACACACACACTCACACACACACACACACACACACACAGAAACACATACACACACACACACACACACACACACACACACACACACACACACTCACACACATCACACACACACACACAGAAACACACATACACACACATCACACACACACACACTCACACACACACACACACACACAGAAACACACATCTCACACACACACACACACACACACACTCACACACACACACACACTCACACACACACACACATCACACACACACACACACACACACACACACTCACACACACACACACACACACACATCACACACACACACACACACTCACACACACATCACACACACACACACACACATCACACACACACACAGAAACACACATCACACACACACACACACACATCTCACACACACACACACACACACACACACACACACACACACACACACATCACACACACACACACACACACACACACACACACACACACACACACACACACACACACACACACACACACACACACACACACACACACACACACACAGTGATGCAGGCAGCACAACAGGAGCAGCCTCTGCAGTCTCCGCTGCACAGAATAAAGTAGAGGCGTTGCGTTGTTTTGTGTCTCTGTGCTGAATATAAATGAACTCTGCAGAACATAATCTGCGTTAGAACAAAGATCTTGTGATAATCAACACCTTCGCTCAGACTTCTCTCAGTCTGAGAGTTCAGAGAGGTGGTGATCCTGCAACAGGTTCCTGACCCTGCTGGATTCTACTGAACTCGTCGCTACTTCATCAGGGAACCTGAAGGAGGTTCCAGTTATTCTTTAAGATGTTCCACTTCTCATTGAGGAGGTTCTAGTGGGCCTTAAGGAGATGTCAGGGGTCAGTAAGGATATTGTAGAGGTCCATTAGGTGGTTCTTGTAGTGACTAGGGGGGGGGGCTACAGGGCCGTTAGCAGATTTTAGGGGTTCTTTAGGTGCTTGAACACTTACGGGGGATACTCCGGCAGAGTTCAACACACCTGGAGAACCGAAGCTGTTCTGGAGGCTCGTGGTGGAACAACACCTCACGGACACGCTGCGTGTTTACTTTAGTCTGTGCATTTTCTGGAGAATCTAAAGGAGGTTCTAGGGGGTTTCTTAATTGAGGGTCTGGGGACAGATTGTAAAGCACTTTGACGCAGATTTGTAAATGCGATTGTATGAATAAAACTGAGTAGCTTAACTGAAGGTAGTTCTAGTGGTCCTTTTGGAGGTTCTAGTAGTCACTGAGGAGGTTCTAGAGGTAC
>CM050849.1:32223463-32280963 GCA_027580175.1 Siniperca scherzeri | reverse complement strand
GAGGAGAGAGGGAGGAGAGAGGGGGTGGAGAGAGAGGGGAGGGAGGGAGGGAGGAGATAGGGGAGGTGGAGAGGGGGAGGTGGAGAGAGAGGGGGAGGAGAGGGGGTGGAGAGAGAGAGGAGGGGGTTGTATCTCTCCCCCTCTTCCATTTTGGTTTCCTTGACAACAAATTAAGAAAGAAGAGGTGAGCAGTGCTGACAGTGAAACGGTCCGTCTGCTCACCTGGATTTGTGCAAACTCTCGCGAGATTTGGGTTCAGGTAACTAAACTGCTCGGTGAGGTTTAGGATCAATGAAGAAATGTGATCACATGACATCCTACAGTCACAGGACGCCGACAGACAGAACGGACATGGTGTTAGAGGTCGCTCGGATTCTGTCCTTCAGGTGAGGATCTTCATGTTTCACTGATACACTTTGTTTCACGGGTCTGAAATGTCCTGATCATTTCCAGGAAGTTTCCTGGAAAGAAGGTCAAACTTCCTTGAAACAGCAGCACTGAGTCTGAAACGTGTCTGATGGTGGAGACATGCTATTGACCTGCTATCGACATGCTATCGACATGTTATCGACCTGTTATCGACATGCTATCGACATGCTATCGACATGCTATTGACCTGCTATCGACATGCTATCGACCTGTTATCGACATGCTATCGACATGCTATCGACACGTTATCGACCTGCCATCGACACGTTATCGACACGCCATCGACCTGCCATCGACATCGCCATCGACCCGTTATCGACACGCCATCGACACGCCATCGACCTGCCATCGACACGCTATCGACATCGCCATCGACCCGTTATCGACATGCTATCGACATGCCATCGACATGCTATCGACATGCCATCGACATGCTATCGACATGCATCGACATGCCATCGACATGCTATCGACCTGCCATCGACATGCCATCGACATGTTATCGACCTGTTATCGACACGCCATCGACATGCCATCGACATGCCATCGACATGCCATCGACACGCTATCGACATGCTATCGACGTTATCGACCTGCCATCGACATGCTATCGACATCGCCATCGACACGTTATCGACACGCCATCGACCTGCCATCGACACGCTATCGACATCGCCATCGACCTGCTATCGACATGCCATCGACACGCTATCGACCTGCTATCGACATGCATCGACACGTTATCGACCTGCTATCGACGCTATCGACATGCTATCGACCTGCCATCGACATGCCATCGACATCGCCATCGACACGCCATCGACCCGTTATCGACATGCTATCGACATGCTATCGACGTTATCGACCTGCTATCGACATCGCCATCGACACGTTATCGACCTGCCATCGACATGCCATCGACACGCCATCGACATGTTATCGACACGTTATCGACATGCCATCGACCTGCTATCGACACGCCATCGACACGTTATCGACCTGCTATCGACATGCTATCGACGTTATCGACATGCATCGACATGCTATCGACATGCTATCGACCTGTTATCGACATGCTATCGACATGCTATCGACACGTTATCGACCTGCTATCGACACGTTATCGACCTGCTATCGACACGTTATCGACCTGCTATCGACACGCTATCGACCCGTTATCGACCTGCTATCGACATGCTATCGACACGTTATCGACCTGCTATCGACATGCTATCGACACGTTATCGACCTGCTATCGACACGTTATCGACATGCTATCGACACGCTATCGACCCGTTATCGACCTGCTATCGACATGCTATCGACACGTTATCGACCTGCTATCGACATGTTATCGACACGTTATCGACCTGTTATCGACATGCTATCGACATGCTATCGACATGCTATTGACCTGCTATCGACATGCTATCGACCTGTTATCGACATGCTATCGACACGTTATCGACCTGCTATCGACACGTTATCGACCTGCTATCGACACGTTATCGACCTGCTATCGACACGCCATCGACATGCTATCGACCCGTTATCGACCTGCTATCGACATGCTATCGACACGTTATCGACCTGCTATCGACATGCTATCGACACGTTATCGACCTGCTATCGACACGTTATCGACCTGCTATCGACACGTTATCGACATGCTATCGACACGCTATCGACCTGCTATCGACCCGTTATCGACCTGCTATCGACATGCTATCGACACGTTATCGACCTGCTATCGACATGCTATCGACACGTTATCGACCTGCTATCGACATGTTATCGACCTGCTATCGACATGTTATCGACATGCTATCGACACGTTATCGACCTGCTATCGACATCGCCATCGACCCGTTATCGACCTGCTATCGACATGTTATCGACCTGCTATCGACACGTTATCGACCTGCTATCGACATGCTATCGACACGTTATCGACCTGCTATCGACATGTTATCGACCTGCTATCGACCTGTTATCGACACGCTATCGACCTGCTATCGACACGCTATCGACCTGCTATCGACACGCTATCGACCTGCTATCGACCTGCTATCGACATGTTATCGACCTGCTATCGGAAACACTTCCTTTAAGAGGCAGAAACCTCGAGCAGAACCAGACTCGGGGCGGCCATCAGAGGGGGTTGTGTAACTAAGGGATGGTTCAGGACTCACCTGAGCCAGCCCTAACTATAAGCTTTATCAAAGAGGAAAGTCTTAAGCCTGCTCTTAAATGTGGAGACGGTGTCTGCCTCCTGAACCCAAACTGGGACCTGGTTCCACAGGAGAGGAGCTTGATACCTGAAGGCTCTGGCTCCCGGTCTACTTTTGGAGACTCTAGGAACCACCAGTAACCCTGCATCCTGGGAGCGCAGTGCTCTAGTCGGGTAATAAGGTATTATGAGCTCTTTAAGATACAATGGTGCCTGACCATTAAGAGCTTTGTAGGTGAGGAGAAGGATTTTAAATTCTGTCCTGGATTTTACAGGGAGCCAGTGCAGAGAAGCTAATATTGGAGAGATCTGATCTCTTTTGCTAGTTCTTGTCAGTACACGTGCCGCAGCGATCTGGATCAACTGGAGAGTCTTAAGGGACTTATTCAGGCAGCCTGATAATAAGGAATTGCAGTAGTCCAGCCTGGAAGTAACAAATGCATGCACTAGTTTTTCGGCATCATTTTGAGACAGGATGTGCCTGATTTTTGCAATGTTACGTAGGTGAAAGAAGGCAGTCCTTGAAGTTTGTTTCATGTGGGAGTTAAAGGATAAATCCTGATCAAAGATAACTCCGAGGTTCCTTACGGTGCTGCTGGAGGCCAGGGCAATGCCATCTAGAGCAACTATATCTTTAGATAACGTGTCTCGGAGGTGTTTGGGACCAAGTACAATAACATCCAGGTCTTTATGTCCTTAAGGCATGCTGAAGTTTAGCTAACTGGTTAGTTTCATCTGGCTTGATCAATAGATATAATTGGGTATCATCTGCATAACAATGAAAGTTTATGTGTTTCCTAATAATACTGCCTAGAGGAAGCATATATAAGGTGAACAGAATCGGTCCGAGCACAGAACCTTGTGGAACTCCGTGACTAACTTTGGCGTGCACGAAGGACTCACCGTTACAAACTGAGATCGATCTGATAGATAGGATTTTAACCATCCGTAAAAATTCGAACACAACTTTAGTCTGTTTGACCACAACAGGCTTCTGTCTCACAAACAGCTGGAACAGCTGAAGACATCATTTTAAGACAACAGCAGCAGCAATGCGTCGTTGTGTGCGGATAACACATCTACATCTCTAGTCTGGAATTTCAACACAGTACAAACATTTGAGTCATGTTTTGCCAAATAAGGACAAAAGCTGTGAATGAGAGAAATGATGATACGATCCTAAAAGCAGCCATTTCGACGTCGATGTAAATCTTATAGTTCCCCTCCAGACACGTTTTAAAGTATGTAAAATACTCGGCTATGATTAATATTTAGTTTGACGTGGTTCTCCCACATAACAGGTAAGAAAAACTCTGAAAAGGGAAGGAAGCAGTGAGAACTTCTGGATCCCTGAAGGCCCCGCCCACCTCGCTGCAGGTGAGCATGTGGGTGAGAGACCTACAGCCACGGTGAGAGAGCGGAGTTACAGGAAACGTCGGGGAGATTCAGCCGCACACGTTTGAGCCTCCGTCAGTCGTATCAGAATGCTAAGTGTAGTTAGCGTCTTTTGTCTGTTTATGTTTTCCCAAATCTAGAGTCAACCAGCTGCTGCTGATCAAATCTTTATTTTATGATAAAACCAACATGAGTCAGGTTCCTGACAGCTGCTCTGTGGAGAGAGACAGACAGGTGAGCAGAGAGACACACAGGTGAGCAGAGAGACAGACAGGTGAGCAGAGAGACACACAGGTGAGGAGAGAGACAGACAGGTGAGCAGAGAGACAGACAGGTGAGGAGAGAGACACACAGGTGAGCAGAGAGACAGACAGGTGAGGAGAGAGACAGACAGGTGAGCAGAGAGACAGACAGGTGAGGAGAGAGACAGACAGGTAAGGAGTGAGACACACAGGTGAGCAGAGAGACAGACAGGTGAGGAGAGAGACAGACAGGTGAGCAGAGAGACAGACAGGTGAGCAGAGAGACACACAGGTGAGCAGAGAGACACACAGGTGAGGAGTGAGACAGACAGGTGAGGAGAGAGACAGACAGGTGAGCAGAGAGACACAGGTGAGGAGTGAGACAGACAGGTGAGCAGAGAGACAGACAGGTGAGGAGAGAGACAGACAGGTGAGGAGAGAGACAGACAGGTAAGGAGTGAGACAGACAGACAGGTGAGCAGAGAGACAGACAGGTGAGGAGAGAGAGACAGACAGGTGAGGAGAGAGACAGACAGGTGAGGAGAGAGACAGACAGGTGAGGAGAGACAGACAGGTGAGGAGAGAGACAGACAGGTGAGGAGAGAGAGACACAGGTGAGAGAGAGACAGGTGAGCAGAGAGACAGACAGGTGAGGAGAGAGACACACAGGTAAGGAGTGAGACAGACAGGTGAGCAGAGAGACAGACAGGTGAGGAGAGAGACACACAGGTGAGAGAGAGACAGACAGGTGAGGAGAGAGACACACAGGTGAGGAGAGAGACAGACAGGTGAGCAGAGAGACACACAGGTGAGGAGAGAGAGACACACAGGTGAGGAGAGAGACAGACAGGTGAGGAGAGAGACAGACAGAGTCGACCCTCACTGAGAGACATTTAAACTTTGAAGAGGACTCACGTGTGACATGTCGGGACAACAGGGTGTAATGACACCAGGCTAAGTGCCGAGCTTTAACACACACACACACACACACACACACTCACACACACACACACACATTCACACACACACACACACACTCACATCACACTCACACACACACACACACACTCACACACACACACACACATTCACACACACACACACACACTCACACACACACACACACACACACACACACACACACACACTCACACACACACACACACACACACACACACTGTCTTGTTATTTCCTGTTAAAAGATTCGTTAATAACGACCTGATAAACAGTTTGAGTCACTTCTACTTTACTTTGTGAGAGCTGTTGAGGTGTCGGGGGGGGTGGGGCATCAGGCTGCTGCCTGCAGCAAAACAAGCGCTCCTGATCAGAAGACAAACACACCCCTGTTATGGAGATGCTGATCCTCTAGAGCACACACACAGACAGACAGGGTGATCAAAACAAACACACCCCCCAGGTCTTCAATGTCTAAGCTTAATCAAACACACCCACACCAGTCAGTGTTAGGTAAAACAAACACACCCCGGCTACTGAAGAAGGAGGAGGAGGAGAGTCACGACCGTACAACAACGAATCAAACGCACCATCAGGTTACTGAACTGTCAGTGCTGACAGACAGTTAAACTCCACCCGGCTCTCTCTCTCTCTCTGAGGCTGAGCAACAAACGCACCCAAACACTACAATACGTCTGAAGGAAAAACAAGCACACCCTGTAATCATCTGGCAGGAGGAGCTGAAACTACAGGCTGACCTCTGACCTCTGACCTCACACACACAGAGCCCCTCCCCAGAGCGACAGTGAGCGACCTACAGCCACGGTGAGAGAGCGGAGTTACAGGAAACGCCGGGAGATTCAGCCGCACACGTTTGAGCCTCCGTCAGTCGTATCAGAATGCTAAGTGTAGTTAGCGTCTTTTGTCTGTTTATGTTTTCCCAAATCTAGAGTCAACCAGCTGCTGCTGATCAAATCTTTATTTTATGATAAAACCAACATGAGTCAGGTTCCTGACAGCTGCTCTGTGGAGAGAGACAGACAGGTGAGCAGAGAGACACACAGGTGAGCAGAGAGACACACAGGTGAGGAGAGAGACAGACAGGTGAGCAGAGAGACAGACAGGTGAGGAGAGAGACACACAGGTGAGCAGAGAGACAGACAGGTGAGGAGAGAGACAGACAGGTGAGCAGAGAGACAGACAGGTGAGGAGAGAGACAGACAGGTAAGGAGTGAGACACACAGGTGAGCAGAGAGACAGACAGGTGAGGAGAGAGACAGACAGGTGAGCAGAGAGACAGACAGGTGAGCAGAGAGACACACAGGTGAGCAGAGAGACACACAGGTAAGGAGTGAGACAGACAGGTGAGGAGAGAGACACACAGGTGAGCAGAGAGACACACAGGTAAGGAGTGAGACAGACAGGTGAGCAGAGAGACAGACAGGTGAGGAGAGAGACAGACAGGTAAGGAGTGAGACACACAGGTAAGGAGTGAGACACACAGGTGAGCAGAGAGACAGACAGGTGAGGAGAGAGACACACAGGTGAAGAGAGAGACAGACAGGTGAGGAGAGAGACACACAGGTGAGGAGAGAGACAGACAGGTGAGCAGAGAGACACACAGGTGAGGAGAGAGACACACAGGTGAGCAGAGAGACACACAGGTGAGGAGAGAGACAGACAGGTGAGCAGAGAGACAGACAGGTGAGGAGAGAGACACACAGGTAAGGAGTGAGACAGACAGGTGAGCAGAGAGACAGACAGGTGAGGAGAGAGACACACAGGTGAAGAGAGAGACAGACAGGTGAGGAGAGAGACACACAGGTGAGGAGAGACACACAGGTGAGGAGAGAGACACACAGGTGAGGAGAGAGACAGACAGGTGAGGAGAGAGACAGACAGGAGTCGACCCTCACTGAGAGACATTTAAACTTTGAAGAGGACTCACGTGTGACATGTCGGGACAACAGGGTGTAATGACACCAGGCTAAGTGCCGAGCTTTAACACACACACACACACACACACACACTCACACACACACACACACACACACACACACACACACACACACACACACACACACACACACACACACACACATTCACACACACACACACACACTCACACACACACACACACACACACACACACACACACACACACACACACACACACACACTGTCTTGTTATTTCCTGTTAAAAGATTCGTTAATAACGACCTGATAAACAGTTTGAGTCACTTCTACTTTACTTTGTGAGAGCTGTTGAGGTGTCGGGGGGGGTGGGGCATCAGGCTGCTGCCTGCAGCAAAACAAGCGCTCCTGATCAGAAGACAAACACACCCCTGTTATGGAGATGCTGATCCTCTAGAGCACACACACAGACAGACAGGGTGATCAAAACAAACACACCCCCCAGGTCTTCAATGTCTAAGCTTAATCAAACACACCCACACCAGTCAGTGTTAGGTAAAACAAACACACCCCGGCTACTGAAGAAGGAGGAGGAGGAGAGTCACGACCGTACAACAACGAATCAAACGCACCATCAGGTTACTGAACTGTCAGTGCTGACAGACAGTTAAACTCCACCCGGCTCTCTCTCTCTCTCTGAGGCTGAGCAACAAACGCACCCAAACACTACAATACGTCTGAAGGAAAAACAAGCACACCCTGTAATCATCTGGCAGGGGAGGAGCTGAAACTACAGGCTGACCTCTGACCTCTGACCTCACACACACAGAGCCCCTCCCCCCAGAGCGACAGTGAGCGACCCAGTGACCCAAAGAGAGACGAGTCCCCCGTCCGTCCCCCCAGGACATACGAGGGGAGAGAGACAGTGTGTGTGTGTGTGTTGTGGCTGACTTATTTATTCATTTATTCTTTTTTGTTTTTTTTGGGGGGGGGGTTTGCATCGAGGCAGACAGGAAGTGAGGGGAGATATGAGGCGTACAACATGTGAGCTCCCAGCTGGGATCGAACCGGCGGCGTTGTGGTTACGTGTCGTCAGGAAGCCGACGTGCAGACAAACTCCAGTTTGAAACAGTGGAAACCGGAGCAGAGTCGCCGCTGCTCGCACCGACACTCACGTCTATTTTTAACCTTCAGCTCTTCATTCATATCTGCTCATATCTGCCTCTACATATCCTCCTGCTGCATGGCATGCTGGGAGGACGGGCGGGGGTCTTCTGCAGGACACTGAGACCACTTCACATGTCCAAAACCACATGAGATCTTTTAAAAAGATTAGTTTTACACATTCGGTTTGGTTGACATATCTGACAGCTCCAGCTAATGTCAGTATTAAAGGCCGTCCACAGTCAGGTGATCCAGTCCTGCAGTCCTGGACCAGGTCTTCATAGCTGCGTTTCCACCCAAAGTACCTGGAACTTTGAGACCCAGGAACTACTTTTCAAGGAACTAAAAGGTTCTTGAGGCCGTCGCTGTGTGCGTTTCCGCCGCGGTCTGAAGACAGCAGTAACTTTAAAACCACAAACCATTTCCGTTTGTGCAGCAAACAAACCATCATCATGTTAACCAGTAAGCAGTCGGACAGAGCGAGGCTAGCTGTCCCCCCCCGTTTCCAGTCTTTATGCTAAGCTAAGCTAACCACGTCCTGACTCCAGTTCCGCACTTCTTCTGCAAAGCAATGAACCAGCGAGTCGTTTCTGCTGATGCTTTCGTGAGTTTGATTCCGGCTCTGCACTGGCGCCTCCAGGAAATAGTCCTATCCTCCGACTAACGGTCAGGCATTTAAATGAGCCTGCGAGTTGGCGATTTGTGTTCATTTACTGTGAAGTTGATACGCACGAAGCATCACAGTAACACGCACATCGCGTTAGCGTGTCCGGCACCAATCAGCTCGCAAGCTGTGAACCTTTCACAATAAAATCCCACCACACGTAACAACACTGAATTTTATTATAATGACGCGAAAATCTGTCGAATGCAAACCGAACCTCTCTCTGCCACGTTTCTCACATGTGATGTCATATCCTGTCACGCTGATCCGTCCTCGTTATTTTACACATGCATTCACAGTAACAAACTACGACGCTATCATCGCCTTGTTGCCATATTCAGACTGTTCCTCGGCTTTATTCTTTCTAACGTCTTCATCCTTTCCTCACACTTCCTCTTCCTCGTCGCTGATGTTGGCTGCAGGACTGTTGCGGCTGGCGGGTCGCCTGCACCGAGTCTGTGCTCAGCCGGCAGCGCGACAGCCGTGCGGCTAACGTTAGCTCGTGGACAGATTTATCTGCATCACCGACCTCAGTGTGACTCACTGCGCTTCACCGATCAACGAGTCTGAATGATTTCTGCCACATCAGCAGTCGTAGTGTGAAACTGGTAACCATGGTAACCGTGATTACAGTTTAAGATGCAGTTTATCTACTCAGAGCGTCGCCTTCGCCTGCAGACAGAGGAGCCCAGAAAAGATCCAAATATCAACTCAGAGTGATTTTATTCATAATAATGAATCAATAATCAAACAGCTGATCTGATGATATAAATCGCAGCTCACGGGCCGGCGGCAGGTCGTCACCCCTCAGAACATGCAGCGGGTCTCAGACTGCGCAGCATTTTGCCAGATGTTACGCCCCTTGTTGGGCATCCCAAGTTGCTTTAAGCCCTCTTCCGACCTGTGAGCGCCCACGACCCAGCTCCCAGAGGACAGTCAGGACCGGCTGCTATTTAATGACCTCGGTCATAACGGCTTCCTCTAAGCTAAAGTCAGAGGTGCAGGCCGCCTCTGACACAAGCCAGTGAGATTTCAAACAGTATGTTTCAGCTTTACGCCAGAAAAGACTTTAAAGCAGCTGAAGAGCCAGATAAGACGGATAAGTCGACCCTCATTCGTCCGGGAGCGGTCCGTCGTAGAAAAGGTTTCAGTCGTAGTCGTCTGGACGCTGTTTTCAGAATCAAGACGGATTCTCAATGGCTTCCGGATGGGAGCCGAAACGTCCAGACGACTACGACTGAAACCTTTTCTAAAGAGCCAGATGTTTCCCTCAGCAGCTGCTGAACATAGCGGAGCATCTAGCTGCTAAAGAGCCAGATGTTTCCCTCAGCAGCTGCTGGAGACCAAACACAGAGCTGACGGAGAGAAGACCGGACCGACGTCCATCAGGAGACACAGACACGCCTCCTGACGAAGCGTCATGTGACTCTGACACGCCTCCTGACGAAGCGTCATGTGACTCTGTCGCTGCTGTTTGATCACAAGGTCGTCCTGTCAGTGTTGTGTTGACTACTTAAACATTAAAAACATCAGTTAGTGCAGCTTTAAGGATGAAGACTGACCGCTGGGTTTTACAAATGTACATCTGAACAAACAACCCAACAGCCTGTCTCACACACAGTGGGTGAGACAGGCAGTGGGTGAGACAGGCAGTGGGTGAGACAGTCCTGGACGGGGCTACAGACACTCTAAAGCAGTTTTTCTGGGATAATGTGAAGGTTCGGTCAGTGGGGGGACATTTTTTCCAAACTTCATGAACGAACAGAGACATGAAACGCTCTCACGCAGCTGCAGGCTCAGTGTGAGTTTAGAAGCTGCACTTCACTCACCTGTCCTGCAGGTGGAGCTGCTGTGTGGCGGTGCTGTCGAGGCGGTGCTCAGGTGGTAAGAGAACCTCATGGTGCTGAACTGACTGGAGAAGGAGGGAGGAGGGGAGGGAGGGAGGAGGCGGCGGCGGAGGCTGAACCCGAGCAGGCCGCCGGGAGGCTGGTTAAGCTGCATCCCGACACCTGCACAGGTAGGAGACGCGTGGACGCCGGTCGCAGGTTTGTCTTTGTTCGGTGCGTTTCAGTTCATCGTGTTTCTGTGCGTTTTACTGACACTTTAAAAACGAGACACTTAATCTGAAAGTTTCTGCTTGAGATCAGCTTTGGCTCAGTCACTTCCTGTTCGACTCAGTTCGCTCCTCATGGTTCATCAGCAGGTCAAACTGTACAGAAGTCCACACTAACGAAGTCCGTTTCCAGCAGGCGGCCTCATTTATCCGCTTCACAGTGTGAAAAACTCGGTTTTCCACTTAAAGAAATGAACCTGAACTTCATGTTTGTTCTCTGGTTGAAGTCGTGTGGACGTCAGGACGGAGCAGAAGCGTCTCCTTCATCCTCCGCCTCTCTGTCCCATCTTCTCTTCTTCTGCTTCTGTCACTCTTTCAGAAAACAGAACAATCGTCTTCTCTCCATCTCCGTCTCCCTCGTCTCCCTCGTCTCCTCGGAGGATCAGTCAGAAGAATCCAACTCATATGATTTAACAATAAAAACCATCTCCAGGTCAGCTGCTGCTGCTGCTCAGCTGGTTTCCTGTCGCTCAAACTGCTCAGAGATCAGATCGGAGTGCACGCAAAGAAAATGTGAAAAATAACTTTGTCCAGATGAAACGTGATCCAGAGTCGGTGTCGTCTCATGAAATCAAACATTTCTGCTCCGTTTCCTTCTGAAGAAGTTTTCATCCAGAATGTGCCGACTCAGGTCCAATGCAGAACTGGCTTCACTTTTCCTGTTTTCTCCTCCTGCTTCAGCTTCACTTTCCTCCTTTCATTTCAGCGTCCGTTCGTCCAAACAGTCAGTCAGACAGACGGTCAGTCAGTCAGACAGACGGTCAGTCAGACAGACAGTCAGTCAGTCAGACAGACAGACGGTCGGTCGTCTCTCGGTAGCTTCAGGCTTTTGTGTGAAAATCTGATTTGAGCTGCAGACCAACACCACAACTCCTCCTCCTCCTCCTCCTCCTCCACCCAGACATATGATCCCAGACCAGCTCCCCTCTCCTCCTCTCTGTGGTCTGTTTCTCATTTTCTCTTTTTTTTTTTTGAGGCTGAAATTTGAGGCAAAACGAAAACTGTGGAGAAAAATTCCAGCAGTGTTTTTATTTTTCCTCTTTTCTTTCGGTCGGTCTGAGCTCTGCTGGTTCTCCTCCTCATCGCAGCTTTTATTTTCTAACACTTTCACAGTTTAAACCAGCAGAGATTAAATCAAAGCGTCAGGATCATCAGTCTCTTTCAGCCAGCAGGGGGCACCGACGCTTTGCAGGTCCATCTGTTACTGTCACTTACTGTCACTGTCACTTACTGTAACTGTAACTTACTGTAACTAACTTATTGTTACTGTCACTTACTGTTACTTATTGTTTGTTACTGTCACTTTTCTGTAACTTACTGTAACTAACTTATTGTCACTGTAACTTACTGTAACTTAGTTACTGTAACTTACTGTAACTGTAACTAACTTACTGTAACTTACTGTCACTATCACTTACTGTTATTGTCATTGTAACTTATTGTCATTGTAACTTTCTGTAACTGTAACTTACTGTCACTTATTGTTTGTTACTGTCACTTTTCTGTAACTTACTGTTACTGTCATTGTAACTTACTGTAACTGTAACTTACTGTAACTAACTGTTACTGTAACTTACTGTCACTTATTGTTTATGTTACTGTCACTTTTCTGTAACTTACTGTTACTGTCATTGTAACTTACTGTAACTGTAACTTACTGTAACTAACTGTTACTGTAACTTACTGTCACTTATTGTTTATGTTACTGTCACTTTTCTGTAACTTACTGTCACTGTAACTTACTGTAACTAACTGTTACTGTAACTTACTGTCACTTATTGTTTATGTTACTGTCACTTACTGTTACTGTAACTGTAACTTACTGTAACTTACTGTTACTGTAACTTACTGTCACTTATTGTTTGTTACTGTCACTTTTCTGTAACTTACTGTAACTGTAACTTAGTTACTGTCACTTACTGTAACTGTCATTGTAACTTACTGTAACTGTAACTTACTGTCACTTATTGTTTATGTTACTGTCACTTACTGTTACTGTTACTGTAACTAACTTATTGTTACTGTCACTTACTGTTACTTATTGTTTGTTACTGTCACTTTTCTGTAACTTACTGTAACTTACTGTAACTAACTTATTGTCACTGTAACTGTCATTGTAACTTACTGTAACTGTAACTTACTGTCACTTATTGTTTATGTTACTGTCACTTTTCTGTCACTTACTGTCACTATCAGTTACTGTTACTGTCATTGTTACTTATTGTCACTGTTTCTGTAACTAACTTACTGTAACTTAGTTACTGTCACTTACTGTTACTGTCATTGTAACTTATTGTAACTTACTGTAACTAACTTATTGTCACTGTAACTGTCATTGTAACTTACTGTTACTGTCATTGTAACTTATTGTCATTGTAACTTACTGTAACTGTAACTTACTGTCACTTATTGTTTGTTACTGTCACTTTTCTGTAACTTACTGTTACTTATTGTTTGTTACTGTCACTTTTCTGTAACTTACTGTTACTGTCATTGTAACTTACTGTAACTGTAACTTACTGTAACTAACTTACTGTAACTTACTGTCACTATCACTTACTGTTAGTCATTGTAACTTATTGTCATTGTAACTTTCTGTAACTGTAACTTACTGTCACTTATTGTTTGTTACTGTCACTTTTCTGTAACTTACTGTTACTTATTGTTTGTTACTGTCACTTTTCTGTAACTTACTGTTACTGTCATTGTAACTTACTGTCATTGTAACTTACTGTAACTAACTTACTGTAACTGTAACTTACTGTAACTAACTGTTACTGTAACTTACTGTCACTTATTGTTTATGTTACTGTCACTTTTCTGTCACTTACTGTTACTGTCATTGTAACTTACTGTCATTGTAACTTACTGTAACTAACTTACTGTAACTGTAACTTACTGTCACTATCACTTACTGTTACTGTCATTGTAACTTACTGTAACTGTAACTTACTGTCACTTATTGTTTATGTTACTGTCACTTTTCTGTCACTTACTGTTACTTATTGTTTGTTACTGTCACTTTTCTGTAACTTACTGTTACTGTCATTGTAACTTACTGTAACTGTAACTTACTGTAACTAACTTACTGTAACTTACTGTCACTATCACTTACTGTTAGTCATTGTAACTTATTGTCATTGTAACTTTCTGTAACTGTAACTTACTGTCACTTATTGTTTGTTACTGTCACTTTTCTGTAACTTACTGTTACTTATTGTTTGTTACTGTCACTTTTCTGTAACTTACTGTTACTGTCATTGTAACTTACTGTAACTGTAACTTACTGTAACTAACTTACTGTAACTGTAACTTACTGTAACTAACTTACTGTAACTTACTGTCACTATCACTTACTGTTACTGTCATTGTAACTTATTGTAACTTACTGTAACTAACTTACTGTCACTGTAACTTACTGTAACTTACTGTAACTAACTTATTGTCACTAACTGTCATTGTAACTTACTGTTACTGTCATTGTAACTTATTGTCATTGTAACTTTCTGTAACTGTAACTAACTGTTAGTTTGTTACTGTCACTTTTCTGGAACTTACTGTTACTGTCACTGTAACTGTAACTAACTTACTGTAACTGTAACTTAGTTACTGTCACTTACTGTCATTGTAACTTATTGTCACTGTCACTGTTATTATCACTTACTCTTACTGTAACGGTCACTTAATGTCTGTCACTTATAATAATAAATAATAATAATCACACTTCCTGTTCTGCTCCTTAAACTATACATATGGACAGGGAGGATCTTCAGATCACTTAAATCCGTCTCAGGGAATCTTTGACAGGTGAACGGAAACACTTTGTTCTTCTACTCCACTATATTTATTTGATCATTTTAGTTTCTTAGTTGCTTTGTTGATTTAGATTAATACAAAATTTAATCAACTAATAAATTAAGATGTATTATTACAGATACTGTATTTCATCATTTACCAGCTGCAACATTAAAGTGATGAACACGTTAATGCATCAATGATTTAATCCAAGAAAATGTTTGACTTATTCAAGTAAAATATGTCAACAGCTGCATTCATTATTAATCATCATCATCATCATCATCATCATCAGTCCAATAATTCCAGACTGACTGTAGCTGTGGTCACAGACACATTATAGATTATAGAGGTTTCAGTAAGAAACACGTGTTTTGTCTGTTTTTAGTTTTTCTGATGCAGATAAACGTCAAACCTCAGACGCGCCGAGAGCGGCGAGAAGCTCCAGCGAATCAGGAGCTTTGGTTTGTTAAACACAGAAACCGTCCGTCACGTCTGCGTCGGGACGAGCAGAGACGCAAAAGAAACGACGCCTTTAAAATCTAAAAGTCACTTTTATTGATAGTTCGAAAACGTTGTGTTTAAAAGATTCGGCGGAGAAGACGAAGTCAGCGGGTCTCTGCTCTCCTGCTCCTCAGGCTGTAACGAGGCTGCCGGTCAGGACGAAGAGGAAGATGAAGACGCAGACAGGAGAGAAGAGCAGAGGTCAGATCCTTTCTGGGTTTGATTTTTTAAAAGTTACAATCCTTTAGATTTCAGTCCACACACACACACACACACACACACACACACACACACACACACACACACACACACACACACACACACAGCAAGTGTGAAATAAAATATACAAACAGGAGAACTGGGATTAAATTTATACAGAAGAAGAAGAAGAAATTGTAGACTTACAGTTGAAAAACAACAAGTGAAAACTAAACACTGCATTTGTGTCTCTGTGTGTGTGTGTGTGTGTGTCTCTGTGTGTGTGTGTGTGTCTCTGTGTGTCTCTGTGTGTGTGTGTGTGTCTCTCTGTGTGTGTGTGTGTGTGTGTGTGTGTGTGTGTCTCTGTGTGTGTCTCTGTGTGTGTGTGTGTGTGTGTCTCTGTGTGTGTGTGTGTGTGTGTCTGTGTGTCTCTGTGTGTCTCTGTCTGTGTGTCTCTGTGTGTCTCTGTGTGTGTGTGTGTGTGTGTCTCTGTCTCTGTGTGTCTCTGTGTGTGTCTCTGTGTGTCTCTGTGTGTGTGTGTGTGTGTGTCTCCGTCTCCTCGGAGGATTTGTAACGTCGAGCTCTCTGAGCTCTGAGCTGAACTTAAAGGAAACGTTCTTATTTCTCTGAATGTTGACCTCTGCGGGAGGACGATCTCTGTCTCGCCTCACCTGTCCAACAGCGACCACATATTCAGACGGACGGACACGTCGGCCCTCGGTGATGTGGACACCGAGGTACCTGAAGCCGTCCCCCCTCTCCACGAGGACCCGTTGACATTAAGGGCTTCTTTTCAGAGTCCAGTATCGGCTCCTCAGCCTGGCTGACGTTCAGGACTGGCTCGCTGTCCTGACGCCAGCAGGTCAGGTCCCCCTAAAGGAAGAGGGGGACCTTTTCATTGTCCTCCGGCCCCCCACGGCCGAGTCGTCAGCAAACTCGACGATGGCGTCGGAGGCGAATGCGACCCCACGGTCGTCCGCCAGACTACAACTTACCTTCCAGCTGCGCTCGCGTCTTTCCTAAAAGCTGCTCGACCCTGCGAGGGCTTTCACCCGTTTCTACTGTAATTAGCTGCGGCGGCCAGAAAGACACGTTAACATCTTTCTCCTCTTGCGTCGTGGTGCTGACTATCCATCGACTCATTCAACAAAACAGAAAAGCAGTCACCGTCCTCCCGTCCAGCTCGCCAGATCATTTACCTGTTGGTCCTCCACCGGGACACTGTACACCAGAGGGGAGGAGCGACGAGGACGCCTGCCTGGACGCACTGAGGCATTGTGGGTAGTGGGACTCTGCACTGAGGCATTGTGGGTAATGTTTGACTGCAGGGTGCTGTTCGCTGTGCTGCTGAGAATACTGTCAGTACTCCAACCTGCAGGACAGACACACAGTTACACAACAGGCCAAAAGTATGTGGACAGAGAGGTGAGACAGGTACTGACCGATGTGTGAGAGGTGAGACAGGTCTGAGCCGTCTGCGGTCAGAGACACCAGCGTGCTGCATCCCTCCTCCTCCTCCTCTTCTCTTTTTATCTCCTTTCTCCTTGTCGGCGTCTCCTCTCTTCTTCTGCGCTCTGAGCTCCTCTGGAAGAGATGTGATTGGTCACTTCAGACAGGAAGTAACCTCCCCCTCTGTGACATCACAGGAAGTGTATTATTACAGTTTATTTCACTGCTGTTCTCACCTTCACGTCCAGCTGATTCTCTCTCCTCTGTCGCTCCCTCAAACACTCTGCAGACAGACAGGAGGACAGACAGGCAGGAGGACAGACAGGCAGGCAGGAGGACAGGCAGGCAGGAGGACAGACAGGCAGGAGGACAGACAGGAAGACAGACAGGAGGACAGACAGGAAGACAGACAGGCAGGAGGACAGACAGGCAGGAGGACAGGCAGGCAGGCAGGAGGACAGGCAGACAGACAGGCAGACAGGAGGACAGGCAGACAGACAGACAGGAGGACAGACAGACAGGAGGACAGGCAGGAAGACAGGAAGACAGACAGGAGGACAGACAGGCAGGAGGACAGACAGGAAGACAGGCAGACAGGCAGACAGGCAGGAGGACAGACAGGCAGGAGGACAGGAGGACAGACAGGCAGGCAGGAGGACAGGAAGACAGACAGACAGACAGGAGGACAGGCAGACAGACAGACAGACAGGAGGACAGGCAGTCAGGAGGACAGGCAGACAGACAGGAGGACAGGAGGACAGACAGGAGGACAGGAGGACAGACAGGCAGGAGGACAGGCAGACAGACAGGAGGACAGGCAGACAGACAGGCAGGAGGACAGGAGGACAGACAGGCAGGCAGGAGGACAGACAGACAGGAGGACAGGCAGACAGACAGGAGGACAGACAGGCAGGAGGACAGGAAGACAGATAGGCAGGCAGGAGGACAGACAGACAGGAGGACAGGCAGACAGACAGGAGGACAGACAGGCAGGAGGACAGGAGGACAGACAGGCAGGCAGGAGGACAGGAAGACAGACAGGCAGGAGGACAGACAGACAGGAGGACAGGCAGACAGACAGGAGGACAGACAGGCAGGCAGGAGGACAGACAGGCAGGAAGACAGGCAGGAGGACAGACAGGCAGGAGGACAGGAAGACAGATAGGCAGGCAGGAGGACAGACAGACAGGAGGACAGGCAGACAGACAGGAGGACAGACAGGCAGGAGGACAGGAGGACAGACAGGCAGGCAGGAGGACAGACAGGCAGGAAGACAGGCAGGAGGACAGACAGGCAGGAGGACAGGAAGACAGACAGGCAGAATGAACCGATCAGAGCTGCAGTTCCTCTAACGTCCACCAGATGCTGCTGCGATCAAACGGACTGACACAAAGGCAGTTCAGCTCTCAGCAGACTCCCTGAGCTTCTTCGTGCAGCCTGAGCTCACCTGCGTGCTGCAGCGCCTCCTGCAGGCCTCTCTGCGTCTCTCTGAGCTGCTGCAGCACCTGCAGACTCTGCTGCACCGGGTCTCTGTACCGAACACACACACACAGCAGGACACACACTCCGACACACACCATGACCCGCCGCAACACACTCACATACACACTGAGCAGCTCCTGCACACACACACACACACAGTTGTCAGTGTGTGTGTGTGTGTGTGTGTGTCTCAGGTGAACAGGTGTTCGAGACGTACTGACCATGTGTTTGTGTTCAGGATGATCAGAGTTCATCACGAACTGGTAGATTTTCCTCTCGAGGTAGAAATTTAAACACACCAAACCCAACAACACCAACCTACACACACACACACACACACACACACACACACCTGAATAATTAAGTGACTCAAAGACTGACACCTCAGCCCCCGTGACCTCCGGCCGGAGGAGATACCTGGCTCTGGAGGAGCGCTGGGTGGAGGTGAGGAGGAAGGAGGTGCAGAGAGCAGCAGCGTTGTAGCAGCAGGAGCTCAGACTGTGAGCCTCCATCAGCAGGAAGCTCTGCAGGAAGGAAACTCTGTTGAAGAGTTCAGACAGCGCCACCTGCTGCTCCCTGGACACACTGCTGAGCTCCGAGAACACCGACCGCAGGCCTGCCACAGACAGGTGGAGACAGAGACAGACAGAGAGAGAGAGAGAGAGAGAGAGGTGGAGATAGAGAGACAGAGACAGACAGGTGGAGACAGACAGGTGGAGACAGAGACAGACAGGTGGAGACAGAGAGACAGACAGGTGGAGACAGAGAGAGACAGAGACAGACCGGTGGAGACAGAGACAGACAGGTGGAGACAGACAGGTGGAGACAGAGAGAGACAGACAGACAGGTGGAGAGAGACAGACCGGTAGAGACAGAGAGAGACAGAGACAGACCGGTGGAGACAGAGACAGACAGGTGGAGACAGAGAGAGAGAGGTGGAGAGAGACAGGTGGAGACAGAGACAGACAGGTGGAGACAGAGAGAGAGACAGACAGGTGGAGACAGAGAGAGACAGGTGGAGACAGACAGGTGGAGACAGAGAGACAGAGACAGACAGGTGGAGACAGACAGGTGGAGACAGAGAGACAGAGACAGACAGGTGGAGACAGAGAGAGACAGGTGGAGACAGACAGGTGGAGACAGAGAGACAGAGACAGACAGGTGGAGACAGAGAGATGGAGACAGAGAGAGAGACAGGTGGAGACAGACAGGTGGAGACAGAGAGAGACAGACAGGTGGAGACAGAGAGACAGAGACAGACAGGTGGAGACAGACAGGTGGAGACAGAGAGAGATAAAGTGGTTAAAGCTGCATTAGTGATTTTGGCCACTAGAGGGCAGAACAACAAAGGTTTGCTGTATTTCTACCCTGGGTAGAGTCTGTCAGGGTGTATGTGTTGTTTTACCCAACATAAAGGACCTCAGCTTTTTGTAAATGTATTTTACCCTGGGTAGAGTCTCTCAGGGTGACCCTCAGCTCCTCTCCGTTGTTCAGGATCTCCTGCTGCGCCTGTAAGGCAGCACTCTGGGCATCAATTAGGTCCTCAGCCATCTGCCTGGTGGACTGAAGCTGCTCAGCTACACCTGCTGAACTGTCTGTTAACCTGACACACACACACACACACAGGTAACACCATGTACAGGTGACACACACACACACCAGCCCATCATATCATACCACCACCTGTACAGGTGTTTAACCTGTACATGGTGTCACCTGTGTGTGTCACCTGTACATGGTGTTACCTGTGTGTCACCTGTGTGTGTGTGTGTGTGTGTGTGTGTGTGTCACCTGTGTGTGTGTGTGTGTGTGTCACCTGTGCATGGTGTCACCTGTGTGTGTGTGTGTGTGTGTGTGTGTGTGTCACCTGTACATGGTGTTACCTGTGTGTGTGCGTGTGTGTCACCTGTGTGTGTGTGTGTGTGTCACCTGTACATGGTGTCACCTGTGTGTGTGTGTGTGTGTGTGTGTGTCACCTGTACATGGTGTTACCTGTGTGTGTGTGTGTGTGTGTCACCTGTGTGTGTGTGTCACCTGTGCATGGTGTCACCTGTGTGTGTGTGTGTGTGTGTGTGTGTCACCTGTGCATGGTGTCACCTGTGTGTGTGTGTGTGTGTGTCACCTGTGCATGGTGTCACCTGTGTGTGTGTGTGTGTGTGTGTGTGTGTCACCTGTGCATGGTGTCACCTGTGTGTGTGTGTGTGTGTGTGTGTGTGTGTGTGTGTGTGTGTCACCTGTGCATGGCGTTACCTGTGTGTGTGTGTGTGTGTGTGTGTGTGTGTGTGTGTGTCACCTGTGCATGGTGTCACCTGTGTGTGTGTGTGTGTGTGTGTCACCTGTGCATGGTGTCACCTGTGTGTGTGTGTGTGTGTGTGTGTCACCTGTGCATGGTGTCCTCCGCTCGGCTCTGCCAGGCTTCAGACTGCAGGAAGTGACAGATGGAGTGAGTGTGGGTGAAGAACTCGGTGTAGGTGTTAAAGGCCACAGCGTCCATGGCACCTGTACACCTGCTGACCTCTGACCCCTCAGAGCATGATGGGAAATCCCTGCCTGAGCTGAGAGAAAAGCCAACAGGTGAGATTCTCTTTAGCTTATTCATTTTCATACAAACAGAAATAATTGATTTAGCTTTATTAATCATCGCGATCTGATCTGAAGTCGTCAGATGGCGTCTGACGCGGTAACGAGCTGAACAGGAAGTGCATGAACTCATCCACCATCTTTGTTACGGTTATTATTTTTATTAGCCATAAAATGTTTAGTTTGGTGAGAAGAGACCCCGGCCTCCGTCCGACACTCGAGCACATTTTAATCCGTAACCACGCTCATATTTTACAAACAGCGTTTAGTTTGAGAACTGCAGACGGATGCAGTACAAATATTTCAGATGTTTAACACAGTTTGACACAGTTTAAGACTATCAGTGCAGGTGAAAGCAGCTCAGCTGCTGCGTTCTCACCTGTTCTCACCTGATCAAACATCCAACTGAGCTTCTGCTTCAGTCAGACGTCCACCTGCGTGTTTTACCTGCTCAGGTGACACAAGGTGAATCTCAGCGCTATCCGGCTCTGGCTCTCTGACGTCAGGTCCCTGCAGCGCATGTCCAAGTTCTCCAGAGCTCGCGCCCAACACCCTCCGTACCTGGGCTGAGCGGCGAGGCTCCGCACGCGCCGCAGCTCCATCCTGCCGCGCTCAGAGTCCGGACCGGAGCCGGAGGAGAGTCCGGGACCCGCGGAGAGTCCGAGCAGCAGCAGCAGCAGCTCCGCGGCCATCTTCACCTGTCTGCAGGTCAGTCTGCTCAGCCAATCAGAGAGCCAGATTTTCAGCTGGTCAGAGGTCACCGAGAGGTCACGAGTCTTCAAGCGTCAGCTGCATTAAAGGCTGCACGCGGGGAAACGGCTCAGCTTACACGCGCTTACTCAGCATTCAGAGGAAACAGGTTTGGATGGAGCCGGATATGAAGCGCGTGCAGAACCAGGTGAAATGTTATAGAGACACAAAGCCAGCAGCCAGTCTGCTCCTCTGATCTGAACTCTGCTGAGGAAACGGGCAGCAGTGAATCATGGGATGTGCAGTCCTCAGAAGTCTGACCGTGTGACCTGACGCAGTGTCACGTGGTCCTGTCCGTAATTATCTTTTAATTGGCGCTCACTGGCTTCCTTGCAGCAGGTAGAACCAGTTCTGCCGTGTTACACTTTAACAAACCGGATGTCAGGTGTGGATCAGGGAGCTGCCGGGTCCCGGTGCCTTCGGACGGAGCCGGGCTCGCTGTTTCCCCGTTTCCAGTCTTTATGCTAAGCTAAGCTAACCAGCTGCTGGCTGTAGCATCGATCTGAACATGTGACTGAGGAGGAAGAGAAGACGGCGTCTGGTCTACCTGACCCCGAGGACGCTGCGTCGGGGTCAGGTAGACCAGGTAGACCAGGTAGACCCCCCTGCCTGCAGCACTTTGTGGCCCCTGTGATTACACACAGCTTTATTAGAAATATGCACAATGTAAAGTCAAATATGACACAGGGAGCCCGCGGCTGCATGTCAGGGATCATAAACAATCTAACGTTTGAAGTTTAACAGAATAGAAATAATTTACCTTTTTTATAAAAATCTACTTTCGTGTTTTTCATATTTTTTCCGTTTCAACTAAAACCGATTCCCCAGACAGGAAGACTCAAACCTTCCTGTCACTTCACACGAGCTGGTTTCAGGAGTAGTAGAATGAAATCTCACATTATTGTATTTTATTTTACAGATTTCAGTGTTCGTTCGACTTTAACGGAGTCTTTTTTTTTAAACTCATTTTACATGATTGAATGAATCAGATCACCGAAGCCAGGTGACGTGCACGGTTGGTGGTCCGTCTTTGGTTTGAAACCCTGAAACAGCCTGAAACCCTTTTGCTCTCGCAGACGTCAGCTGAACTTCCACTCTGTAGTTTGCTTTGAGCTCCGCTGGAGGTAACCGAAGACGTCGGAGGCGTCTGCTCTTCATCCTCTGATTCTGGAAGTGTTTACGTGAGAGAGCTGAGCTACAATCAGTCAGACGACCACAGATCAGGGGACAACAAACGCTTTTAGTTAGAAAGAAAAATAAGAAAACAGGTAAAAACTAGTTTTGTCTACAGCGACAGTGTATTGGAGTTTCCACTGAATTCCAACCAGAGTAAAAGCAGAATATTCATCCTCAATATTAGCAACTATGAAGTCACCACACACATCACTACTAAGTCTAGAAACACAACATGGCTTGGCTGACATGGTGGCTTCTGGCAAGACGCACAATATTATAGGCACTAAACTCTGGAACATGCAATATGGTGGCTGGTTACTGTAGTTTGTGCCGGGTCGAGTCCTGTGGAGTGAGTCCGTTCACAGAGGGACGTTTGATATCTGCAGCTGCGTGAGAGACAGCATGCTAACAGGTTCACTGCTCTGAGCAGACTGGGCGGCAGGCGGAGCGCCAAGTACGCAGAGGTGAGGCCGCTTCAGGTGGACACAAACGACGTCACCTGTGTGAGGTCGCGATGATGCGACCGGGTGACCGGAGCTTCAGGTGAGTGGACTTTTAACAGCGAGGCACATTTATTTTCTCCAGGACGAAGACATTCAGTTTTTTGGACTTGTTTCTGCTTGAGGGGTGAGAAGCTCAATTTTCCAACGTCATTGCTAAAGTGCTGGAGCTTTCCCCAAAGAGTCACGTGAACACTAAGGTGCAAAAGGTTTATGGATATCAAATCTACTGAGAGAGCATCAACATTCAAACAGCGTCTGTAAGTTCAGATCTGAGAGCTCGACGTGTTCGGAGGAGCGAACGCGCGAACAGGAAGCGTCTGCTTCGTGCTGTCGTGACATGAAACTGAGGAATCGTCCGAACAACAGATGAACAACTGTGTTGGAAAATATCAGGTTCTTTGATTAAAAAGCTACATAAAAACTGAAGGAGAGAAGTCAACTACGACTCCCAGGGTGCATTTCACTATCATACAGCCAATCACAGGGCTTCACATAGAGATTACACTGATTTTACAATCTTCAGATTCAGTTTTTCTGATTCTGGGTCAGTTTTGGAGGAATTCAGTAACCAGGGGCTAACTGACAGCGACGAGGCTGGTTGTACTTGCTGCTTCCTTATTTCCTTTATAAAGGAACCCACAATTTACTATTTTTAGTGTCATTTAATCCATTTGAAATTGTATTCTTAATGTACAATGTTTGACCTGTTTTTGTAAGCTGTAAGGTTCCTCCGGTCCCGGTGTTTGTGGATGTGCTGCGTGGGTTTTGCCACCAGGTGGAGCCTGTTGAGTATTCTGAGCAGGATTTGAAGAAGAACTAAACTAACTAACTTTCTCTGTTGTTGTTGGTAATAAGCAGCTACAGAGATTTAAGCAGCCGGCAGACTGTAGAACAAACAGGCTGTGTTGCTTCGGTTGCTAAGCGAGTGGAAACTAAGTTCCCCCCCCGCGTCCAGCTAAGTTTCTGCTAAATCCGAGCTCAGTTTGAAGTCAGCTCTGTGTTTTCTCCAGATGTTCTGTCTGAAGGGTCTCAGGGTGTCTGGTTCAGACTCTGGTTGGTTTTCGTCCTTGGTGCGATTCGTTTGGGCTGATCTGAACAAAACCACCATCCAGAGACCCTCAAGAGGAAGTGGTCTCAGTCCACTTACAAATGAATTCTGAAGCAGTCATTTGTGGTGGGAATGTGGTCCGACCGCCATCTGACCCGACTACACGGCGAACTCTGCAGGTTTGAGCTAAACGGCTCCCGTAGCCAGCTGCGCTTTGCATTCTGGGATGTCGATTGAGCAAAATGAGCACTTGCTAGCAGCTAGCCGGAGAATGAGTGGAGGTCTGATCTGGACTAGCTTCTTGATATTTGGGCAGATTGGAGTTTCTTCAGGACCTTCCTCCCGTGTTTACGTTCTCGCTCCTGCGTCCGACACATCTAACCAACGAGAGGAGAGAACATCCTCATCTGGATCTTGCTGACGCATGTTGGTTCACTTGGATTTGAAAACAAACCGAACCAAGGAGGAAAGTCAACCAACTCATCACTGACTCAGACCAGAGCGGACACGCTTTGGGTTTGAAAACGCCCTTAGATGATACAATCTGGCTTCAACTCATGGATGTATTAAGAAATGTATTAAATATGTATAAATAGACGTGATGCGGCGCCTCCACCAGGTCCTACTGCTAATGTGTCCCAGTGGTCACTCGCAGTACTGCAACGAAAACACGACTGCTCCCTGTAGACCTCCATAACAAAAGAGACGTCTGTAAAACAGACAGAACGCCTCCAACTGCAAACGAGCTCAGATATTTCTGTTCGAGTTTATATTTGTAAAACTTTCTCGGAGCCTAGAAAACCTGTTTTTATTTGAAGTCTATGGGCCGGGGACAGAAACGCTACTGAGCATGTGCAGTGGGACACAATGCGGAAGCAAACCAGGAAGCTAGAAAACGTTTTTTTGGGGGATTTTTGAATTTCCATTCAACTGAATGGGCACGATCCAGTTCTTATAATACATCCATGCTTCAACAGGACAGTTCAAGTCAATGAAAACATGATGAGGCACAACAACATTATCAAGAGGGCATTCAGGTCAAACCCAGTTCCGGGTTATACATTTCCTGAACTGTCTTAATCTAATCACACTAAAGGTACTTAAAGCACTTAGAAAATGAAATAAATGAAAGGACGCAACGTTTCATGAGGAGTTTATGATTCTGTCAGTACCTCTAAAATTGTGATTGGAAATTTTCAAATAACTGTGGCCATTTTGTTGAACCTTGTCGCTTTTCGTTACATAATAATAACTAGTTTCGTTTCCACCTGCTCCATATTTTCATGTTCACTAACTGCCGAATGTGTATTTCAGACTGAGAGAGCGAGCAGTTAAGAACATCGACGAAGGTCCTGCACTCAGTTTCTCCAGGTTGAGTTTCCCTCTTTGTTCTCTTTCGTGCTCTCAGATCTGGAGTTACAGACGCAAAGTTAGTTTTCTGCTCACTGAATAGTTTTGTGTTGCCGTCTCCAGCACATCTGACTCCACATGAAGCTGAACCACACCTCGTTCAGGGTTTTACTCCTGCAGAACATCTTCCCTCACCAACATGGCCGACAGTAAACCCTGGTGAGGTCGACCTCTGCGTACGTGTTGCTCCGGTTGAAGGCCTGCAGGGTCTCCGAGCGACATGCAGGCGGTTGATTGTACAAACTGGAGGAGTGCAAACTGTTCCAGACATTCAACACGAAGACACAATAAAAATGACTCCATTTCCCACTCTTTCATTAAGACTAAAAACTAAAATAAAGCTACTGTAAAAGTGGGTTTGGTTTGATATTAAAAGCGCTTCCTTTGGAAACAAAAAGACTACCAAAACAAACAGATTCAATGAAGACCAGTATGGAAGAATCTTTAACCTGGAAGAACAACTCGCTGAGTTTGAAATACTTGAAAAATGAACGAGGAGCGCTCGATGGTTTTCTTATCAGACAACTGACTCGTTTGTTTTTTGAGGCTGTTTTAGTGTCTGATAGGACGACTCGAGAACTCGAGTTGTTCAAATATTTCAAACGACAATGGGTTTCAAAGACAGAATGAGGTCTGTGTAGAGTCATACTCATACATCAGATTCGCTACCTGTAGGGGGCAGTCTGGAAGTGGATGGAAAACATTACCGACCCCCCCTCTTTGTTTATTGTGGGCTTGATGGAAAATGGGGAGGGGAAAAAAAGAAGAGATATTTCTAAGAAACCAGTTAAAGGTGCAAACCGCCGCCCCACATCACCTCTGAGGCTTTCAGTCAAGGACTAGTTTCAGTAAGGGACTGTCAGTCAATAGGAGGAGCTTTAGTGAGAGACCGTCAGTCAAGAGCAGGACTTTAAATAAGGAACTGTCAGTCAGCAGCACGACGATGAGTAAGGGACCGTCAGTCAATAATATCAGAGTTTAAAGCTGTATAACAGAGACAAAACAATAAACTATCAAAATACGAAATAAAAAAAAGAGGTTATATTCCGGAAGCAACGTTTCGTTCAGAGTAATGTGTTGTTAAGCGTTGGTTTTTAGTTCCAAACTACACCCCCCCCCCTCCCCACAGAGACTAGCGGGTCACAACAGCTGCCTTTTGATTATATATATACACACACACTTGTTTATCGATTTTTCCTTTTTGTTTGTTTTTCCTAGAAAAAGACACTATCTGTTCTCCTCTCCAGCTGTCCCTCAGCGCCCGGTTGGTTCTCAAATCCAGAACTTTACAGAGTCTCCTGACAGAATCAGACGGCGTAGAAGCTGCGACAGTCCTACCAGCTCTGTGTGACGCTATCCTTCCTATCCTTTCCTATCCTGAAAACAGTGTAAAATCATTAAACCTCCGTGAACAGCCCAGTCACGCTCCTCTTCCACCTGGTGCTGACTCAGTCCGTCAGTCTACTGATCATTCAGCCTGTTCATCAGCCCGACCGATCAGCTGACTCTTTCGCTGACGACAGTCCGTGACTCTACGGTTTCTTCTCGGCTGGGGCAGGGGACGGCAGACTGGGGGACGATGTCTCTGAGCTCCCTGCCCTCACCTGCTGCCTCTGGCTCCGCCCGCAGCCTAGCCCTACCATCTGCCCCAGGGACAAGACCGACCCCGGCCCCGGCTACTCCTGGAGGTCCAGCAGGCATGGAGCTGGGAGGCCTTGAGGTGCTGTTTGATCCTCTTTCGCCTCCTAAAACCTCTCTGCTTTCTGATGCCATGACTGGCTCCCCTCTCCCCTCCGCCCTGACGCCTTCCACGCTGACCTCTCTGCTCGGCAACAGACTCCCTCGGCCAGGCCGTGTGGTGCTCAGATCTTGGGGCTGTTCGCTCTGGTTCTGCTGAGCAGGGACCAGGTTGGTCCTGGATAGGCTGGGAGATGGTTGGTGGGATGAGAGGTGCTGCACATGGTGCCTGGTGAGCTGAGAGTGGGGCTGGGGGCGCGGCTGCGTTTGAATCCGCTGAAAGTGTGGTTGTGCTTGGGACTGGGACTGGGGTTGGGGCTGGGGTGGCCTATGCTGGGAGAGGGATTGTCTGGGTTGTGGTCTGTATTGAGTCTGGAGTTGATGTTGTGATGGGTGCCTCGTCTGCACTTGATGTCTGGGTTGCAGGTGAGGTTGAGGCTGGGCTGGGGTCCTGGACTGTTGAGGCTGAGTTTGGGCTGGATTTCTGGGCTGGGTTTGAGGATGCATTTGGGCAGGGGTTCTGGGCTGCAGTTGAGGCTGAGGTTGGGCTGGGATTCTGGACTGGGATTGAGTCTGAAGCTGGGCCGGGGTCCTGGCCTGGGGTTGGAGTTGAGGCTGCAGAGACTGCCGGGTCTGGGGTTGAGACTGTTGTTTGAGCTGGGTTTGGGGTTGAGACGGGTGCCTGGGCGGGGTTTGAGTTTGGAGTGCTGCGGGGGACTGGGTTTGCGGATGTGGATGCCTTGTTTGGGGTGGATGAACGTGCAGGATGGATGGGGACTGAGGAGGGTGTGACTGAGGTGGAGCGTGCTGAGCCTGAAGCTGGGTTCGGTGTTGGGCTGGGGAGTGGACAGGCTCTGACTGGGCTTTTTGGGGGAAGGCCTGGGGCTGACTGTGGGTTTGGGGCGGGGGTTGTTGGGGCCGTTGCTGGGGCAGGACATGTCTGGTAGGAGTGGGCTGAGGTACTGGGTATTGAGGCTGGGCTTGGGGCTGACTGGGACACTGGCTCTGGGGATGTTGCTGGGAACGGGGTTGGGGCTGGTGGCGTGGTTGAGGAGGAGGATGCCGAGGTTCTGGCAGGGACTGAGTTGCAGACTTGGACTGTGGTCTCGGAGGAGCTTGCTGGGTGTGCTGGGAGTGTTGGGTGGTGAGCTGAGGCGCAGTCTGGGGCTCGACTTCAGGCCTGGACTGGCTGGAGGCTGCTGGGTGTCCAGAGGCTGGAGGAGGAGGAGGCTGATCAGAGGAGGCAGAGGAATGTTGGTGGCGATGATGATGATGGTGGTGGTGGTGGTGATGATGGTGGTGTTTGTGAGGTGGCCGGTCCTTCCTTTTGTGGCTTTTTGATGAGCTAATGCTACTGCTGCTGCTGCTACTCCTTCCTCCTCCTCCTCCTCCCTCTCCTCCCTTATCACCTACATCTTCATCTACTTCCTCTCCTCTGCTTCCTCCATCTCCTGCCGCTATTCCTGTTTTCTCCTTGTGCTTCCGCCCTTTATGCGTCTTATGTCCATATAATTGGCTTTCATCTGAAGCAGTGGGCTGCTTCTGTGATTGTGACTGGCTCTGCTCAGAGGGGGCAGGCTGAGGCTCTGAGGTTGGAGCTCCCTCCCCTTTACCTCCCTCCCCCTCTACACTGAACCTTCTTTCAGTCTCAGTTGTTGTGGCCACTGGAGTCTGAACACTCTCCCTCTCTTCCACTGTCTCTCTCGTTTTGCGTTTTTTGATCGGCAGGGCTGTTTGCTGGACGACGGGTTTGGTGGAAGACTCCTTGGCTGCTCTCCTTTTGGCCTCGGCAGCTAAAATGGCAGCTGCAGCGTAGCTCCCAGCTGTTGAGCTACCAGAGGTTGATGCCGAGGAGGTGGATGCTGTGGCAACCGAAGCTGCTGCTGAGGCCAAGGTTGGTTTCCTGCCCCGTTTCTTGGGGGCAGTCTGTGGTGGGGCCGGAAGTTCCTGTTCTGATTTCCTCTTTCTGCCGGGACGGGATTTGGGCACCAGGGCAGAAGACACCAACTGCAGGGAATTACCACATCGACAATTAGCAGCGGCATTGTTACCACATTTTAAAAAACTTTACCAACAATAATACATTACATTATGTAAGGTGCTAAAGCACTAACTATACTTTCTGCATCCACATAGCTGCAAGGCTATGGCAATGCCCAGGTTCGCAAGGCAGTGCCTAGAGCAGACCCTTGAAAATCACAACAGCCTTGGTAAAGTCCACAACACCCACTACAAGACACCCTTTGGGACAAGGTCCTAGGTCTTCTCCAAGTCTACTGGACAAACTCCTGTAACCTCCCCAGTATCCTTGCAATAATAAACTGCAGGTAGGAGTTTCTAAAACGACGGCATTCCCAGTCAAGATTAGCAGTTTGCCTCAAGCTTGGGAAAAATCCTGTCTCTCCTTCCCGAGTCCTTTAGCGGTTTGCTGGAACCTTTCTGAGGATTACTGAAAGTCCTTTTATAAGTGTCTCTCTCTCCCAAACTTATCTCACACCCAGGTTTTTGCATCTGCAACCACAGAAACAGCAGTCCTTCTGGTACTTTTCTGCTGAGTTCCTTGGGCTAATCAATCCCTAAAGCCCTTAAACGTCCGCTGTAGTGTGCACTAGTGGGTCGTGGGTTTCAACCACAACAGGCACCACTGACCCTCAGGTCACAACTCTGAGCAGGTTCTGAACATGGCCCACACAGATTCCACGTCCACACCCTTCCATGGGATGCAACGAAAGGTCCTTCTGAAGGTGGAAGTTTAAGACCTGGCAGGCAGGCTCCTCGGCCACATGTGCCCAGTTCACCCTTACTACCCTAAGTTTGGATTTACCGGGTCTGTCTGGCAGCCCCTCCTGCCATCTGATTTAACTGATTACAAGGTGGTTGGCAACTCTGCTCCTCTTTTCAACTAAATGTGCAAAACATAAAGTTGATCATCAATCATAGGCTTTTCTGGTACCAGGTACACTTATGAACTACCTTATGCTCAAACAGTTCATTTAGTGATTATTGTAGACATTCCATCATAAAGCACTACTCAGGTTCAGATCAGCCTCCTCCAGTTTTTCCATCATTACCCACATGAGCATTGAAGTCCCCCATCGGAGGCCCCTGCCTTTGCCTGCTGTCCTGCTTAAAATGCACAGGACCCCTACACCTATCCTTGTAGGTAGTGAGCCCACCTGGCGGCAGGCTGATGTTCTCCTTTCAGGCTGAGACTGGTGGAGGAAGTTGCAAGGGAAAAGTGTGTTTGGGCTGCTCAGGTTAATTCTGCGATCCTTTGACTATCAAAAGTTTACGGATTACTGACTGAATGGCATATTGATTATACCTTTGAGGCAGTGGAGGTGGTGCCAGTGGAGGACTCTGGCTTGCCAAAGGGCATCTTGACCAGCAGTTTGCCCGGAGTTTTCTCAACCACACGCTTCATGGCCACACCCTCTGTAGCCTGCCGCATCTTCCCACTACCTACACAAACACAAAGAAAAATAAACACGTACAACAAAAACCTGAAGAAAACGAGAAACACTGTTGAGTTCAATTAGTTAATCAGTTTAATTTTTAGTTTAAGTGCCTGAGTACCTTTGGGCCGCCCACGGCCTCGCCCCGATGGTTTCACCACCTTCGGTTTCTTGGGGGGACGCCTCTCACGGCGGGAGGGGCTTCCACGTCCGGTAACAGTGAAATCAAAATCGTTGGGGTCGGTAGTCGTGTCACCGACCTTCTGGAAGTAGGCGATAAGTTCCACCTTGGAACGAAACGCCTTTCCCTCCGAGCTGAACAGTAAGATAAAAGCAACAATCATCGCTAACACAGTGCTATTACTCCATCTCATCGAGGAGAACTGACACAGCATCGGTGGTGGGAGTGGCTTACTTGATCAGGTAGACATCAAACTTCCCCGCTGAGCGTCCGGACTTCCTCTGTTTGAGTTTGCGGGTCCAGCCTTCAGGCAGTGACGGGTCATCGTACAGCGGGCCGCGGTCCCGGATGATGGAGCGGCGCTGCCTGGGAGAACCTGCAGACTCACTGCCGGCTGCAGACTCTGATCCCGGCTCCTCTGAGGGGCCCGCCACCGGCTCCGACCCCTGCAGGAATTAAGTAACATGAAACCAGCTTCTCATCCTGAACACGTTTATGTTACGTTATGTTGTTTGGTAAGTGATAAAACTCGGTCCCTCCAGGACTCCACCTGTTCTGACTGACCTCTGACTCCTGTTGTTAGCAACACCTGTCTTTACCTGTGTCTGTGGCTCCACCCCCACCTGGGGCTGCAGCATGGCTGTTGGGGGCGTGGCCGAAGCTGTGGTTTCTCCCCCCCGGTCAGCATGGCGACGCTCCCGGCGGGCCTTCTTGGTCTTACTGTGGGACCTGTCTCTCTCTCTGGCGGGGGGCTGAGGGTCGACAGGTCCCTCCTCACCCTCTTCCCTGTGGAAAAGAGATGACATCATTCCTGTTAACATTACGTCAATGATGACATCACATGGCCATAGCTGCAGCGTTATGTCACTCCTCCTCTCCGAATCCGACAAGCTGACAACCACGCCCAACTCACGCAGTGATTGGTCACCTGTGTGGAGGTGAGAAAGTAGGCGAGGTCTGAACTTCTCTCTCAGCTCTCTTTTTTCATTCTTCACACAACTATTTCTGTAACTTTTCATGAGAACAACTGAGGTCAACACCATGAATGTCTTCCAGGAGAGACATGTGAGACTGTATCCACGTTTGTACGATTCAAGGTGTCGAAATAACACCATGAATCGTACAAACGTTGGAGAGAGACTACGTTAGCGCAATGTGGCGCACAGAATCAAACGAAACCTCGTTAACGCTTGCCAACGTTTTCATTAGTCGGGTACAACCGACTAATAAAAACAACCCCCAAACTGCATTCGGGACGAAACTATCGGGATTGTTGCAACGCGGACCGTTTCTCTTGTAACAAAGATAAGCCACTTACCGGCGCACTGCTGCTAACTGTACTAGCTGCCATTAGCTAGTTACCTAACTTAGCGGTCATATTAGCTGACTCGACCCGGACTAGGAGCTTGGTGTACCGGGGAATGCTGCTGGGTAGCGGGCCGGAATGAGCACCAGAACCAGGCAACGGACACGACTCAGCAGCCTCCCAGTGAACACGACCGGACTGGGACCGAACACAGCCTCCGAGACCGACGGAGGCCAGTTTGACGACAGGGAATACAGTACCGAGGTGAAACACAAATAACTCGGTTGATCTAAACGTGACATGAAACAGAGACATTCAGACGGATTCAGATCTGCATCTATACAACAAATGTTTCCGACTCCATTCGGATTTACTGACGACAGATTTCGTGACTCTGTTTCTTCTGGAAAATAACATTTCTGCTCGATGTGTCCGACCTGAAATAAAATATTTACCTATATTAATGTTACTTTCCATTTTCACGTACAACAATGATTTATACTTTTCATACAGAAAGAGCCGGGAGACGTGTCACTTCCTCGTGTCTGTATTAGAAGACAGGTTCGAGACCTGTGAAACGCGTCGAGCGTCTTTCTCACGTCGCAGCAGCTCGTTTCTGAGTCTCGGAGGTCGTGGAAACTCCTCTAGAACAGCAGGAAGTGATGTGGACAACATGGAGCTACAGGCCGACATCTTTGCTCAGGAACAACCAACAACCGAACAGCTTCTTCCCCGTTAAAAAGAGATTTATCAGTTCATCGGGAAAATAATCTGCAGATTAATCGATAATGAAAATAATTGTTAGTCGCAGCACTAAAACAAAGCAATGTCTACGAGCGACGTCTCGTTATCGGCTTCATCTCGCTCCTGGTTGCGATCAGTTCAACCGCAACGCAGGTTTTTATTTTATTTCTACAGGCCTGAAGACGTAAAACTACAAGAAAAGTCAAACTGAAGGGAAGGAAATAATAAATCAATATAAAGTAAGTAACGTTATACATCATCCATTGTGTTGATAAGTCCGCAAGTATTTGTATTTGTGAAGTTGAAGTTATTTATTCCCGCGTTTCGAACAGAGAGACTGGTGTGACGTTAAACTGCGTTGAAATAAATTAACTAAACGTTCGGTCTTCTTGCTGGTTGTTCCGACACTTTCGGAATCACTAACTAACCGCTCCTGCCGTTAGCAACAGGCGGCTCGTGATAGTAAAGGCTCATTAATACGGTCCTGTATTTCTCTGAGACGTAGCACAACATGTTACCGTTAACAATCTTTCCCAGCCCTCGAACTATATATTTAAATAATTAAATATCATAAACATTTGAAAATGGCAACCGTATTTTCAGTTTCGGCAACCAAAAGCTGATGCCTGGTTGCCAGTCTGGCAACCACTTTTAAAAGTTAGTGATGAGCCCTGCTTCTCTACTGCAGAGCTGTCGCTGTCTCACTTTCCTCCCGTCTGCCCGAATCCCATCGGACGTGCGTTGTGGTGGTCAGTGCCTTTGGGGTCAAAGTTCAGTTTAGTTGAACTCTGCTGCAAAGCCTGGCGGAAATCCCCACGTTGTGCACCGCTATGGCTGCACAGCTGACCGAGAGCGCAGCCGCTCACAGAAACGTTTCTCTACAGCGGAAATAAAGGTCTTGCTCGATGCTTCTGGAGCGAGAGGCCTGTATGACGGCAGGCCTGCAGCCCCGCCTCCCTGCGTGGAAGCACTCGGCGGACGAATTAGTTAGTCTGAAGCAGACCGAGGCTTTTATTGTGAACTGCAGGAAGTGTTGAGAAACAGCCACTGCCAGTGTCCCTGAACGCACCAACAGGAAGTTTTCAAACCAGTCTCTGCTCTGAACCACGTCACGATAACTTTAACAAGACTTCTGAGTTGAGCACTGATCGTGCACTGCGACGGCTTCTCTCCGTGCAGCAGGTTTCAGGTCTCTGAAAGTCTGGCTGTCAGTCAGATCAGAGGCAACGGTCTCCTCCAGCTGTTCCTCCTGATTCTGCTGCAACTTCACACCTCAGTCGTCACGTGAAGCCGCAGAATCGGTCTGAATGTTTCAGCTCTGAAACCAGCGAGAGGTCTGATCCAGGTGCTTGTAAACAGGAAGTGATGTTTACAACACCAGAAATAGCTGAAGTCTGCAGAACAGATCCACTGTGACTGTTTCACTTCGCCGTGCTTTTACATTTCAGTCACAAACAAACATTCCCGAATGATCTCAAACAATCAATCTTCTTTATGACTTGATATTTTATTGATATGTTTTATTATTGATTTTGACGGACATATGTCCACTTTTTTATGAGCTTTGCTTTGTAAAGTTCAGCTTGTTCCTCGGTCTTATTTCTTATTAATCTGCTTATTTTCATTATCGATTCATCTGATTATTTTTCCAATTGATCGATTCATCGCGCAGTGTATAAAATGAAAAATGCCCCTCACTGTTTCCCAGACGGAAATTCCTTTTAATTATTATGAAGAGATTAAAAGAAGCTTTTGATTAATGGAAAGATTAATGGTTCAGATTCATATAAAGCGTTTTTATCTGTGTGACATCGCGGCTCATCGTGGTTCAATCAGCTGAAAAACGGAGTCACTTCATTTATTAGTAAATCAATCAGCAGCAATCGATTATCTTATATTTCACCGTTGGCTGGACAAAATACGACATTTGAAGACTGAATGAGTCGAAGAAATAATCGACAGAAGACTGTTTGTAGACGAATGTGACTCTTGATGATACAAATGTCTGAAAAACACAAACAGGTTTGTTTTCTAGGAAAGTTATGAATCTGATGTTAGCGAGTGAAGAAACATCTGAACCAGCCGTTTTAGACGGAACGACGTCTGCGGAGCTGGTTTCACCGGATTCAAACGACGAAGAAATCTAAACGTGACGTGAGACGGATTCAGATCTGCATCCATACAACAAATGTTTCCGACTCCATTCGGATTTACTGATGACAGATTTCGTGACTCTGTTTCTTCTGGAAAATAACATTTCTGCTCGATGTGTCCGACCTGAAATAAAATATTTACCTATATTAATGTTACTTTCCATTTTCACGTACAACAATGATTTATACTTTTCATACAGAAGGAGACGTGTCACTTCCTCGTGTCTGTATTAGAAGACAGATTCGAGACCTGTGAAACGCGTCGAGCGTCTTTCTCACGTCGCAGCAGCTCGTTTCTGAGGCTCGGAGGTCGTGGAAACTCCTCTAGAACAGCAGGAAGTGACGTGGACAACATGGAGCTACAGGCCGACATCTTTGCTCAGGAACAACCGACAACCGAACAGCTTCTTCTCCGTTAAAAACAGAGTTCACTAAGACCAGCTGCCGGTCCAGCGATGGTCCCGGTCCAGATCGGTCACCCAGCAGCTCCGCGACGCAGAAACCAGGTCCTGATCAAACTAACTACAGCTGCAACGATGAGTCGATCAGAAGAACATTAATCTGCGACTATTTTGATCATTTATTCGTTTAAGAACAATAAATAAATAAAAACGCAAAACATTTGCTTCTTAAACACGAGAGTTTCCCACTTTTCTTAGAAACTGAATCAGACGAGACCTCGTCACCTCCGGCGGCCATGTTTCTCTGCTTTCTGACATTTCACAGACAAACAGATTCATCAGTTCATCGGGAAAATAATCTGCAGGTTAATCGATAATGAAAATAATTGTTAGTCGCAGCACTAAAACAAAGCAACGTCTACGAGCGACGTCTCGTTATCGGCTTCATCTCGCTCCTGGTTGCGATCAGTTCAACCGCAACGCGGCTTTTTATTTTATTTCTACAGGCCTGAAGACGTAAAACTACAAGAAAAGTCAAACTGAAGGGAAGGAAATAATAAATCAATAATAAAATAATACATTACTTTGTGCAGCAAAACGGTTTATCACCGCGTGACCCTCGGACTGATCAGAGGCCCCGTGTGGGGCCTGGACCCTCAGGTTGGGAACCTGTGTGTGTGTGTGTGTGTGTTGGTGATGAAGCTGCAGGTGGAGGTGAAGCAGCAGAAACAGGAACAGGAAGTGAGCTGCTGAGGACCCCCAACACACACACACACACACAGAGCGTCCTGTACACAGAGTCACAGGTTCGACTCCAGCCTGAAGCCCTGACACACACACACACACACACACACACACACACACACACACAGAGCTGCCTGGCTCAGCGGCACTGAGGCAGCTGCCTGCTAATTAGGGTAATAATCAGTTTAAGAAGGCTGACGGGGGGCGGGGGGGGGGGGCACGGGCCATATAACGGGATGTATGTGCGTGTGTGAAATGTCGGGGTTAACCCGGGTTACTGAACAGCACTAAACACTCAGACAGCCTGACTTCTCACTGTTTGTTCCTCCTCACGTGAAAACACACTCTCAGTGTTTGCTAACGAGCTAGCAGCCCGTTAGCTACCTGCCCGTCTGACGGAGGCGGGTGGACGCACCGCCGGTGACCGGGGCTGTGATGTTTGTGACGGACACGCCGCCACCGACCCCCGGCCTGACTTCCCGGGGAGTTCAGTGGAAGTCAGAGCGGCCCGGCGGCGCACGGAGAGCGGGCTAAGCTAAAGCTGACGTCCGTCCCTCCGCTCCGGCTACAGCAGCAGCTAAAGTACAGACTTAGCAGTAAGTTGGTGACGTATTCCCGCTAACCCCGCTCCGCCGAGACAGGCCGGGGTAAAAATCAACGCACTTTTACTTCAATAAAACACACGACAGAAAATGCTCGGCGGCGGTCGGAGGCGGCGGCAGCGGCGGCGCTTTAACGGAGGATAAAATGTAAAAACCCCACTTACAGTCTCTCCTCTCCGCTCTCCACGGCGGCCATTTTTATTTAAATAAATAATTTTATATTAAAAAAAAGCCTCCAAACATCTCTGCTCCCTCCTGCTGCACCCCGCCCCCTTCGACTCCATTTCCAACCGCCGTCAGTGAACAAACACCGCGAGATCTGCACCAAGATGAGGTCGACACAGCGCAGGGCGGTGTAGTCCCGCGAGATGTGAACTATCATCTGTCAGACTGAGACGTTCAGGGAACGCTCTGAAATCTGTAAAAACAATAATCAAAGAATGTTTTTCACACATAAAGATGGGCTCATCCGTACAGAATGAAAACATTACAATTATTATGAAGAGGAATCAATATATAGCCCATATTTACATACATATATATTATATTATAAAAACATTTACATCCGACATTGAATAGTTCAAAAACAGGGTAGAGAAATCACAGAAAATTAAATATTAATGTTAAAATATGTTTTACATTTTTTTTTAAAAAGTGGGATATATATAAAACTCTACACGCTTCAGTTGGCGTCACTGACTATAAATAAATGATAAAGCGAATAAACACAGCTGATCATGTGTTTTTCACCCTAATGTTTTTGAGAGAGCGACTCAGGCCGTCAGGATGGTGACCTCTGACCTCTGTGAACATTGTCCTCTGTTAATCCTTTACACATATTTGCACTCGAGCATGAACAATATTGTATTGTATAGTTACAACTGTGACATGCCTTTGAGACAACTTGCGTTAAACATTGGGGGGCAAAATATTTAGGTAATGTTCGATGACGTGATGTCGCGCTCCAACTGAGTTTGGGCTGTTTTTGGTAGCTATCGTTATAATAGCCTGCGGGCGCTGGGAAGGGTTCTTTTCAACATGTAAATATCAACAATTGTGTTCTCTAGTGCGCATTTTTTTCAATTCAGTTCACTTTTATTTATAAAGCACCAATTCATAACAAAACTTATCTTGTTTTCACTTATCACTTTTCCTACAGAGCAGGTCCAGACCGAACTCTTTATAATATTATTTACAGAGACCCAACAAATCCCACCATGAGCAAGCACTTGGTGGTAGCACAGTAATAATAATATTAGTATTAATAAAAATAAGAATAGTAATAATAATAATAAGATGAAGAAGGCCAACAACAACAACTGTAGCAGCAGTTGTCGAGCAGGAACACGGGGCAGCAGGTGGCCCACAACCACAGATCCAGACTCTGCAGGAACACGGGGGCAGCAGGTGGCCCACAACCACAGATCCAGACTCTGCAGGAACACGGGGGCAGCAGGTGGCCCACAACCACAGATCCAGACTCTGCAGCTCCGGAGGCAGAAATACCTGCTGAAAGCGACAGAAGGAGAGAGGAGAGAGATGAGAAAGCAAAGAACTACGGGAGAGAGAAGATGTCGAGTTAGTAACATGCAGTAATGGGATAAAAATGCATACAGATGGAGAGGGAGAGGAGGAGAGAGGAGAGAGGTGCATCATGGGAAGTCTCCCGGCAGTCTAGGCCTATAGCAGCAACACTAAGGGATGGTTCAGGACTCACCTGAGCCAGCCCTAACTATAAGCTTTATCACAGAGGAAAGTCTTAAGCCTACTGTTAAATGTGGAGATGGTGTCTGCCTCCCGAACCCAAACTGGGACCTGGTTCCACAGGAGAGGAGCCTGATAACTGAAGGCTCTGGCTCCCGGTCTACTTTTGGAGACTCTAGGAACCACAAGTAACCCTGCATCCTGGGAGCGCAGTGTTCTAGTCGGGTAATAAGGTATTATGAGCTCTTTAAGATACAATGGTGCCTGACCATTAAGAGCTTTGTAGGTGAGGAGAAGGATTTTAAATTGTATTCTGGATTTTACAGGGAGCCAGTGCAGAGAAGCTAATATTGGAGAGATCTGATCTCTTTTCCTAGTTCTTGTCAGTACACGTGCCGCAGCGATCTGGATCAACTGGAGAGTCTTAAGGGACTTATTCGGGCAGCCTGATAATAAGGAACTGCAGTAGTCCAGCCTGGAAGTAACAAATGCATGCACTAGTTTTTCGGCATCATTTCGAGACAGGATGTGCCTGATTTTTGCAATGTTGCGTAGGTGAAAGAAGGCAGTCCTTGAAGTTTGTTTCATGTGGGAGTTAAAGGATAAATCCTGATCAAAGATAACTCTGAGGTTCCTTACGGTGCTGCTGGAGGCCAGGGCAATGCCATCTAGAGCAACTATATCTTTAGATAAAGTTTCTCGGAGGTGTTTGGGGCCAAGTACAATAACTTCAGTTTTGTCAGAGTTTAACATCAGAAAGTTGCAGGTCATCCAGGTCTTTATGTCCTTAAGGCATGCCTGAAGTTTAGCTAACTGGTTAGTTTCATCTGGCTTGATCGATAGATATAATTGGATGTCATCTGCTTAACAATGAAAGTTTATGGAGTGTTTCCTAATAATATTGCCTAGAGGAAGCATATATAAGGTGAATAGAATCGGTCCAAGCACAGAACCTTGTGGAACTCCGTGACTAACTTTGGCGTGCACGGAGGACTCACCTTTAACATGTACAAACTGAGATCGATCTGATAGATAGGATTTAAACCAGCTTAGTGCGGCTCCTTTAATGCCAATTACATGTTCCAGTCTCTGTAACAGGATGTGATGGTCAATGGTGTCGAACGCAGCACTAAGATCTAACAAGACAAGTGCAGAGACAAGTCCATTGTCTGATGCAATTAAAAGGTCATTTGTAATTTTCACCAGTGCTGTCTCTGTGCTATGATGCACTCTAAACCCTGACTGAAAATCCTCAAATAAACTATTGTTATTTAGAAACTATTGTTATTAAGAAAACCCCTCTTTAAACAGAAATGGTGGTCTGAGATTCAACCTGCCCAAAGTTTACCACAGTGTGTTAACACCGTGGTCAAGCCAATCACATGCTAATCAGGTACTGAACAGTGATGAGGGAGGTGCAGCCAGAAAACAACAGGCCTGATTACTGATTACTGGGCCATCATGGAAACTATTAGGTCAGTTTCAGGTGAAACTAGCTAATCAACAGATACTCAGGTAGACTCCTCCCTGAGGGCGGGGCTTAAGCAACACAGAGTAGCTTAAATTTCTGAGTTCTCAGACCATTTTCACAATTGAGAATGACTTCCGGATGGGAGCCGAAACGTCTTGATTCTGAAAACAGCGTCCAGACGACTACGACTGAAACCTTTTCTACGATGGACCGCTGCTGGACGAATGAGGGACGACACCGTCATATTTAGAAAGTCACACAACTGATTGGCGACTGCTTTCTCAAGGATCTTAGAGAGAAAGGGACAGTTAGATACAGGTCTATAGTTGGCTAAAACCCCTGGATCAAGAGTGGGCTTTTTAAGAAGCTGTTTAATTACAGCTACTTTAAAGGACTGTGGTACATAACCTGTTAATAAAGACAGATTGATCATATCCAGTAAAGAGGTGCCAACTAAGGGTAAATCTTCTTTAGGCAGCGTAGTTGGGGTCTAAGAGACAGGTTGATGGCTTAGATGAAGAAATGTTTTTGTTTGAAATGTTTTGTTTTGATAGCCAAGCCTACCAAGGAAACAGCGTGATAATTACAACCCAATAGCCAAAATAAAATGTAGCCGTTTTACTTCCTGCAAACCACGGATCATTGAATCTCTACGTTTCGAACGCTGTGGTTAAGGTCTGGTTATGTTTAGGCACAGAAACGACTTGGTTAGGCTTTGGAAAATATCATGATTTGGGTTAAAACACCAGGTTTTGTCGCCACAAAAATGGCTACAGATGTCCGGTTTTGTCGGTTGAAACGGGAAGCTAACAGTGGACTCGAACATGGGTCTTCCAACCTTCTGACTACCTCCCCTCCACCTCACCTCCACGTATGGAAGTCTTCCCTAGAGGATATCATCTGAACTACGTCACTTTCCATACGATAGGTATTATAGAAATGTTGACGTGATATGTAATATAAGTATTGAAACATTGACATTCAACGTATCTGTGGTTTGCAGAAACGTAAAATGGCTACACTTTATTCTCATTAGTGCAGGTCAGAGAGAAAGGCTCCATTTATCTGACAATAATAAAGATCATTAGAAGACAATTAGAAACATTACAGCTGAAGGCTTATTTCCATTGTGTCCTTGTTAGAAAAGCAGTAAGTTAACAGAGAGTCAGGAAAAACAAGTTGAAGTATGATTTTAACGTGACGCTAACACAGACTCAGGATCAGCATTTATAATTGTTTAGCAGTCAAATAAGAGATTCAGTTCTTCGCTGTGTCTTATTGAACTCTGAAATTTAAGTTTCAGCTCATTTAACTCCTAAACGTTACATAATTATCTCCGCGTGCGTCTGATTAACCAGGAACCGAACCGAGATCTCTGTTCCAGGTCCAGGTGTGTTCAGGGACACTAACAGTCTGATCAGTGACCTGTTGAACCAGCAGGCGGCAGCAGAGAGAGCCGTTCAAGTTCACTCAGCTTTTGTTTACTCCTTTTTTTGGGCATTTGCTTTATTTGATACAGATATTAAAACATATTCTGCATTATAACCGGATCTTCAGGCCCTGGTCTATAGAGGGTCGCTGGTCCCTGGTATGTAGAGGGCCCCTGGTCTATAGAGGGCCCCTGGTCCCTGGTCTATAGAGGGCCCCTGGTCTATAGAGGGCCCCTGGTCCCTGGTATATAGAGGGCTCCTGGTCTATAGAGGGCCCCTGGTCCCTGGTCTATAGAGGGCTCCTGGTCTATAGAGGGCTCCTGGTCTATAGAGGGCCCCTGGTCTATAGAGGGCTCCTGGTCTATAGAGGGCCCCTGGTCCCTGGTCTATAGAGGGCCCCTGGTCTATAGAGGGCCCCTGGTCCCTGGTCTATAGAGGGCCCCTGGTCTATAGAGGGCTCCTGGTCTATAGAGGGCCCCTGGTCCCTGGTCTATAGAGGGCCCCTGGTCTATAGAGGGCCCCTGGTCTATAGAGGGCTCCTGGTCTATAGAGGGCCCCTGGTCCCTGGTCTATAGAGGGCTCCTGGTCTATAGAGGGCTCCTGGTCTATAGAGGGCCCCTGGTCTATAGAGGGCTCCTGGTCTATAGAGGGCCCCTGGTCCCTGGTCTATAGAGGGCTCCTGGTCTATAGAGGGCCCCTGGTCCCTGGTATATAGAGGGCTCCTGGTCTATAGAGGGCCCCTGGTCCTTGGTCTATAGAGGGCCCCTGGTCTATAGAGGGCCCCTGGTCCCTGGTCTATAGAGGGCCCCTGGTCTATAGAGGGCCCCTGTGTGATAATAGTTCACATGGTTCATGTTCTTAAATAAAGTTGTGTTTCATCAAAGACTAATTAAGTACTACAAAGGCATGGTGGTCCTGTTTTCTGGTTTCTGGGTCTCTGTGGGTTCTGGACCAGGAGGCATGGAGGCTACAGGGTTCATACAAACACACAGAGGGCAGCGGGTCTGGGGGGTCAGCAGGGCCAAACTGCAACGTCCCGCCCTGAAGTGTTCATCTGGTCCGTGTCCACAGGAGAAAACCAAACACACACGTCTGTCTTTCTGTACTTGTGAGGACCCTCATTGACACAATGCACTTCCTAACCCTTAACCTAAACCGTCACCACTTGATGCCAGACCACACCCCTTTTTATTGATTGATTGATTGATTGAGTTCCTTTGTTGCAAGACAAAAGACAGAACATTAACAGGACAACACGTGGAAACAAAAAAGTTAATAAATATATACTAATAACCACTATTACTACTACACTACTACAGTACTACACTACTACAGTACTACAGTACTACACTACTACAGTACTTCAGTACTACACTACTACACTACTACAGTACTTCAGTACTACACTACTACAGTACTTCAGTGCTACACTACTACAGTACTACACTACTTCAGTACTATAGTACTACACTACTTCAGTACTACACACTACACTACCACAGCACCACACTGCACACACTGCACTGCACTGCTGCACTGCACACTGCTACACTACTACACTACAGTACCACAGTACTACACTGCTTCAGTGCACACTGCACAGCACCACAGTACTACACTGCTGCACTGCACACTGCACACTGCTACAGTGCTACAGCACCACAGTACTACACTACACTACTTCAGTGCCACACCACTACAGTACTGCACTGCACACTGCTACAGTACTGCACTGCACGGTACTACAGTACCACAGTGCTTCGGTGCTACACTACTGCAGTGCACACTGCACAGTACTACACTGCACGGTGCTACACACTGCAGTGCTACAGTGCTACAGCACTACAGTGCTTCAGTACTACGGTGCTTCGGTGCTACACACTGCACACTGCACTGCTACACTACTGCAGTGCTACGGTGCTACGGTGCTACACTGCACAGTGCTTCGGTGCTACGGTACTTCAGTACTACACTGCACAGTGCTACACTGCACGGTGCTACGGTGCTTCGGTGCTACACACTACAGTACTACGGTGCTACAGCACCACAGTGCTACAGCACCACAGTACCACAGCACTCAGCACCACAGCACCACACTGCTACACTGCTGCACTGCTACAGCACTACAGTACTTCAGTACTACAGCACCACACCACTGCACCACAGCACCACACCACCACAGCACCACAGCACTACACTGCACTGCACACTGCACCACACTGCACTACAGTACCACACTGCACCACAGCACCACACTACTACGGTGCTACGGTACTTCGGTGCTACACTACTACAGCACTACAGTGCTGCAGTGCTACAGCACCACACTGCTACGGTGCTACACTGCACAGCACCACAGTACCACAGTACTACAGCACTACGGTGCTTCGGTGCACACTGCACTACAGTACTACAGCACCACAGTGCTACACTACTACAGTGCTTCAGCACTACAGCACCACAGTACTACGGTGCTGCAGTACTACAGTACTTCAGTGCTACGGTACTACACTACAGTACTTCAGTGCTACACTACTACGGTGCTTCGGTACTACAGTACTACGGTACTACGGTGCTGCAGTGCTACAGTACTACGGTGCTTCAGTGCTACACTACTACAGTGCTCAGTACCACAGCACCAGTGCTACACTACTACAGTGCTTCAGCACTACAGCACCACAGTGCCACAGCACCACACTACTACAGTACTACGGTGCTGCAGTACTTCAGCACCACAGCACTACAGTACTACAGTGCTTCAGTACTACAGTACTACAGTACTACAGTACTTCAGTGCTACACTACTACAGTACTACAGTGCTACAGTACTACAGTACTACAGTACTACAGTGCTTCAGTACTACAGTACTACAGTACTACAGTACTTCAGTGCTACACTACTACAGTGCTTCAGTACTACAGTACTACAGTACTACAGTGCTTCAGTACTACAGTACTACAGTGCTTCAGTACTACACTACTACAGTGCTTCAGTACTACAGTACTACAGTACTACAGTGCTTCAGTACTACAGTACTACAGTACTACAGTACTACACTACTACACTACTACAGTGCTACAGTACTACAGTACTACAGTACTACAGTGCTTCAGTACTACAGTACTACAGTACTACACTACTACAGTACTACAGTGCTACAGTACTACAGTACTACAGTACTACAGTACTACAGTGCTTCAGTACTACAGTACTACAGTACTACAGTACTTCAGTGCTACACTACTACAGTGCTTCAGTACTACAGTACTACAGTGCTTCAGTACTACAGTACTACAGTACTACAGTACTTCAGTACTACACTACTACAGTACTACAGTACTTCAATGCTACACTACTACAGTACTACAGTACTACAGTACTACTACTAATAATGCAGACCCCAGCCAGTACAGCAGTGGGCCTCCAACAGAAACATTTGGCCCTCTGACGACAGCGTTCCCTAAAACTACTGCAGAGAACCGTGTGAACACAACACTGACATGTAATACTGCAATACTGCTGTGTCATGTTTGACATGTAATACTGCTGTGTCATGTTTGACATGTAATACTGCTGTGTCGTGTTTACTGGGCTGTTTAAACAACACAGATGAATCATAATGTTAATTTAAATGAACAAGTCTCCTGTGGGTCTTAACTCCACGTCTTTAACAGGACAGACACAAACATGGACATGTCCTCCTCACTGTTACTGATTCAGTGGGATTTTCCTACTGGTCTCAGTACACAGCGTCCTCCGACTGTCTCCAATCATCCACACAAGAGAGGACTTGATAAAGATGTTGATGCACTCATGTGAGTCTCCTTCGGTCTTATAAAAATAGACTCATTTTCTCCTGGGTTTTGCCTCTCAGGCTGCCTGCCGTCTGCCCCATCTTCTTACTGAAGGCACCGTCCGCAAAGAAACGAGGGGTAAAGATTCAAACACAACACCATCTGTGATCAACAACGCTAACGGTACAGAGGTGCGTGCATTTCTGTTTGTTATGCTGCCATTACCGCAGTGATGCTGTGGAAATGGCAGCATAACAACACAAATGCCAGAACGTTCATTAGGCTTTTTCTCTTAAACACAGATTCACATGGTCAGTTTGTGCCAAACGATGTTAGCAGAAGTTATAAAAGTCTGTTTTACTCTTGAATCAGGATCTTTACTCGCTAGCTTCACGTACAAAGAGTTCGTTTTAGTTTTAGTTCTTAGAAAAGTAAAATCAGAGAGCTGAAGAAGAAAACGTGAAGTAAAACTGTTGTAAATACTGAGGACCTGCTGAGGACCTGCTGAGGACCTGCTGAGGACTGAGGACCTGCTGAGGACCTGCTGAGGACTGAGGACCTGCTGAGGACCTGCTGAGGAACTGCTGAGGACTGAGGACCTGCTGAGGACTGAGGACCTGCTGAGGACCTGCTGAGGACCTGCTGAGGACTGAGGACTTGCTGAGGACCTGCTGAGGACCTGCTGAGGACTGAGGACTTGCTGAGGACCTGCTGAGGACCTGCTGAGGACTGAGGACCTGCTGAGGACCTGCTGAGGACTGAGGACCTGCTGAGGACTGTGGACTGTGGACCTGCTGAGGACCTGCTGAGGACCTGCTGAGGACCTGATGAGGACCTGCTGAGGACTGAGGACTGTGGACCTGCTGAGGACTGAGGACCTGCTGAGGACTGGGGACTGAGGACCTGCTGAGGACTGAGTACCTGCTGAGGACTGAGGACCTGCTGAGGACCTGCTGAGGACCTGCTGAGGACCGAGACTGAGAGACCTACTGAGACTGAGACCTGCTGAGACTGAGGACCCGCTGAGGACCTACTGAGACTGAGACCTGCTGAGGACTGAGGACCTGCTGAGACTGAGACCTGCTGAGACTGAGGACCTGCTGAGGACCTGCTGAGGACCTGCTGAGACCTGATGAGGACCTGCTGAGACTGAGACTGTGGACCTGCTGAGACTGAGGACCTGCTGAGACTGAGGACTGAGGACCTGCTGAGGACTGAGTACCTGCTGAGACTGAGGACCTGCTGAGGACCTGCTGAGGACCTGCTGAGGACCGAGGACTGAGGACCTACTGAGACTGAGGACCTGCTGAGGACTGAGACCTGCTGAGGACCTACTGAGACTGAGACCTGCTGAGGACTGAGGACCTGCTGAGGACCTGCTGAGGACTGAGACCTGCTGAGACTGAGGACCTGCTGAGACTGAGACCTGCTGAGGACCTGCGGAGGACTGAGGACCTGCTGAGACTGAGACCTGCTGAGGACCTGCTGAGGACTGAGACCTGCTGAGGACCTGCTGAGGACCTGATGAGACCTGCTGAGGACTGAGGACTGTGGACCTGCTGAGGACTGAGACCTGCTGAGGACTGGGGACTGAGGACCTGCTGAGGACTGAGGACCTGCTGAGACCTGCTGAGACTGAGACTGAGACTGAGGACCTACTGAGGACTGAGGACCTGCTGAGGACTGAGGACTGAGGACCTGCTGAGACTGAGACTGAGGACCGGCTGAGGACTGAGGACCTGCTGAGGACTGAGGACCTGCTGAGGACCTGCTGAGGACTGAGGACCTGCTGAGGACCTGCTGAGGACCTGCTGAGTACTGAGGACCTGCTGAGTACTGAGGTCTGAGGACCTACTGAGGACTGAGGTCTGAGGACCTGCTGAGGACTGAGGACCTGCTGAGACCTGCTGAGGACTGAGACTGAGGACCGGCTGAGGACTGAGGACCTGCTGAGGACCTGCTGAGACTGAGGACTGAGGACCGGCTGAGACTGAGAGACCTGCTGAGACTGAGACTGAGGACCTGCTGAGGACTGAGGACCTGCTGAGGATCAGCTGAGGACTGAGGACCTGCTGAGGACCTGCTGAGGACTGAGGACCCTGCTGAGGACTGAGGACTGAGGACCCTGCTGAAGACTGAGGACCTGCTGAGGACCCTGCTGAGGACTGAGGTCTGAGGACCCTGCTGAGGACTGAGGACCTGCTGAGGACCTGCTGAGGACTGAGGACTGAGGACCGGCTGAGGACTGAGGACCTGCTGAGGACTGAGGACCTGCTGAGGACCTGCTGAGGACTGAGGACTGAGGACCGGCTGAGGACTGAGGACCTGCTGAGGACTGAGGACCCTGCTGAGGACCTGCTGAGGACTGAGGACCTGCTGAGGACCTGCTGAGGACCTGCTGAGTACTGAGGACCTGCTGAGTACTGAGGTCTGAGGACCCTGCTGAAGACTGAGGACCTGCTGAGGACCTGCTGAGTACTGAGGACCTGCTGAGTACTGAGGTCTGAGGACCCTGCTGAGGACTGAGGTCTGAGGACCCTGCTGAGGACTGAGGACCTGCTGAGGACCTGCTGAGGACTGAGGACTGAGGACCGGCTGAGGACTGAGGACCTGCTGAGGACCTGCTGAGGACTGAGGACTGAGGACCGGCTGAGGACTGAGGACCCTGCTGAGGACTGAGGACCTGCTGAGGACTGAGGACCTGCTGAGGATCAGCTGAGGACTGAGGACCTGCTGAGGACCTGCTGAGGACTGAGGACCCTGCTGAGGACTGAGGACTGAGACTGAGGACTGAGGACCTGCTGAGACCTGCTGAGGACTGAGGTCTGAGGACCCTGCTGAGGACTGAGGACCTGCTGAGGACCTGCTGAGGACTGAGGACTGAGGACCGGCTGAGGACTGAGGACCTGCTGAGGACTGAGGACCTGCTGAGGACCTGCTGAGGACTGAGGACTGAGGACCGGCTGAGGACTGAGGACCCTGCTGAGGACTGAGGACCCTGCTGAGGACCCTGCTGAGGACTGAGGACCTGCTGAGGACTGAGGACCCTGCTGAGGACCCTGCTGAGGACTGAGGACCTGCTGAGGACTGAGGACCTGCTGAGGACTGTGGACCTGCTGAGGACTGAGGACTGAGGACCCCTGCCTCCCCCTCAACTGATCCTAAACCTGGTTCTAACCTGAACCTTCAAACAGTCCTCTGAAGTAACAAGAGGGCCAACGTGTCCTCGCTCCGCAGATCACCTCACTGAGCCAGCGGTGCGTTCAGGCGCTGCTCAGCAGCCACAAACACAGGAAGCTGTGAGCGCGCGGGGGGAGGGCCCCCGCTGACGCACAGCCTGTGATGTCAGATGCCAGGAAGACTTTCACGCTTGCGTTGGTTCAAACGGGGAAGTGAGTCGCTTCAGCGCGAGCGCAGAGGCCTCTGCACTTCCTTTACAAAAATAAAAGCCCCCGCAGACGCAGTGGCCTGAACAAACACGTCAACGTTTAAACACACGTGTGTGTAAATACCCAGCGTGCACTCTGGTCACCTGACTCACACCCGGACCCACGAAGGACAGGAAAATATATATTTACAGATCAATAACCTGTCAATCATCTCCTGCAGAGTGTGAAGATGATTTCACGAAGTCGGCAGAGCCGGGGCGCTCTGAGTCAGAAACGTCTGCAAACCAAAGGCTGCCACTTTGTTCACTCGGGGTTTATTATTAGGATTGTTTTGACATCTGTGCTTTTTATTGAATCATCATTCTTCTGTGATTTCGTTGACGAACGCGGGCTCGTTTCGACGAAGGAGGACTTGGCTGCCCCGCTGGATCCCGCCCGACGTCAGAGGAGGAAGTCCGAGTCATCGCGTTCTTTCCTGCACTGTGAAATCTGAGCTGCACAGGTTGCACTTTCTGCAACCGGCAGAAATAACGTCTTCCTCATCTGGTTCTTCACTGTGACGTCGTTCAGACTTCCCAAATTTCACTTTCATTAATGAGCTGCATACCTTTACGTTATATGATGTCACTGCAATCAGCTCAGATTACCCTTTATTGATCCCCAGAGGGGAGATTCAGTGGCACAGCAGCACAAAGACAGAAATAAGTTCAGATAAATAGAGACACTTCAAATAAATAATGATAACAATAATAATTAAAAGTCTATAAAATAAAAATGAGAATAGAAAAATATAGAAACTAAACAGGAGCAGTTTAACTCAGATACAGACGTGCAGCTGAACGTCCACGAAGTGACGCTGCAGAGCGACACAGCAAGAGCAATGTGCCACCTCACCATAATATAACGGACATGTTATACATACATATTATTATAACATTATAATATTAGTTATAAACACCTCCGAGACACGTTATCTAAAGATACAGTTACTCTAGATGGCATTGCCCTGGCCTCCAGCAGCACCGTAAGGAACCTCGGAGTTATCTTTGATCAGGATTTATCCTTTAACTCCCACATGAAACAAACTTCAAGGACTGCCTTCTTTCACCTACGTAACATTGCAAAATCAGGCACATCCTGTCTCAAAATGATGCAGAAAAACTAGTGCATGCATTTGTTACTTCCAGGTTGGACTACTGCAGTTCCTTATTATCCGGCTGCCTGAATAAGTCCCTTAAGACTCTCCAGTTGATCCAGATCGCTGCGGCACGTGTACTGACAAGAACCAGGAAAAGAGATCAGATCTCTCCAATATTAGCTTCTCTGCACTGGCTCCCTGTAAAATCCAGAATAGAGTTTAAAATCCTTCTCCTCACCTACAAAGCTCTTAATGGTCAGGCACCATCGCATCTTAAAGAGCTCATAATACCTTATTACCCGACTAGAACACTGCGCTCCCAGGATGCAGGGTCACTCGTGGTTCCTAGAGTCTGCAAAAGTAGACCAGGAGCCAGAGCCTTCAGTTATCAAGCTCCTCTCCTGTGGAACCAGGTCCCAGTTTGGGTTCGGGAGGCAGACACCATCTCCACATTTAAGAGCAGGCTTAAGACTTTCCTCTGTGATAAAGCTTATAGTTAGGGCTGGCTCAGGTGAGTCCTGAACCATCCCTTAGTTCTGCTGCTGTAGGCCTAGACTGCCTTACTGTTTTATTGATTTGGAGTCAAGAAATTGTCAATTTACATATTTTGAAGGTTAAATTTTGAATCTACAAATTGTGTGAATCCACCGTTCCCTGCCTCTCAGAAATACAGTGTGTGTAAGCGACAGGAAGTTACCTGCTGCCTGTTTCATTGTGTTTACTTCACGTGTTAATGCATTTATTTCCCCTCAGCCGGCTCTTCTTTCTGTTGCTGCTGACTGTTTGTGTGATGAACTTCCTGTTTGTGTGCCCTTCTCTTTCAGCATCAGTATTATTATTATTAAAGTTGGGAAAAATGAATGAATGAATGGCTTTTAATGAAGTGTGTAGCAGAGGCACAAAGTAAAGAAACCTTACTCGTGTGTTTGCATGTTAAGCTACTTTATACTCTTTTCTTTCTACTTCACTGCATTTATTTGACAGCTGTAGTTACTTCGCAGACTCTCCCTGGCACAGATGAAACCATTAGCATGTGTTTACTCGTGACTGTGGCGGCAGTTAAAGAAGCGAGCTCGTCGTGCTCTTATTTGCGCGGTCTGCCACCGGAAGCGGCGCTTATTGCAGTGCGCTTGCGCGGCGGCGGGCGGAAGCAGCGCAGGAGCCGAACTGCTGACATTTTACAGAGTTTTTAAAGTTTTGAACGGGCTCGATCCGGACTGTTCTGGTGTGACGGAGTGATCCCGGTCCCGGTGTGAACGCCCCCCCCCCACACACACACACTGCGGCGGGTCGCTGTTAGCCGTTAGCCTGTTAGCTTCAGAGTGAGGTAACTTCAGCCAGTTCCAGTAAAAACATGTCGGCAGGAGACCCGCGGGGACGGTTTCTCTACGAGCTGCCGCCCTCCGTCCTCTGGGAGTTCTGCCTGCTCATGGACGGACTGTCGGACCTGGACTGGACTCGCTTCGGTGAGTCAGAACCAGAACTAACGGGGGTCTGCTGACGGCTAACGTGGAGCCGGAGGGGAGGGTGTGGGGTCTGTGGGGGGGCCATGAGTCTGGTTGTTATTAACAGTTAATCCCAACTTTAGATTCTGTCATGTGAAACTATATCAGCAAGCCGAGGACACATGAGACCCGGGCCCCCGGACACAGACTCGTAAGAGGCCCCCAGCCCTCCTACACAGGACCAAGACCCCCAGTAGACCAGGTGTGTGAGTCCCTGAATGCATCAGTGTTTGCTGAGAGTCATGGTCCGGTGGACTGAGGCTTTTGGTCCTAAAGGATCCAGGCGGTCCCTGTACAGGGGTCCGCTCAGTTTACAGGCTCAGAGCCGGGTTCATTAGCTGTCTCGGGTCAGAGGGGGGTCGGGGGTTTACAGTCCTACAGGGTTTACAGTCCCACAGGGTTTACAGTCCCACAGGGTTTACAGTCCCACAGGGTTTACAGTGCGCAGTCCTGGTTTTTGTTTTCTACCTTTATGGAAAACTTCTGTTTTGTTTTCCCTGTTTGAAAGCTGATCTGCCTGTCTCTCTCTCTGCCTGTCTCTCTCTGCCTGCCTGTCTCTCTCTGCCTGTCTCTGTCTGCCTGCCTGTCTGTCTCTCTGCCTGTCTGTCTGCCTGTCTGTCTCTCTGCCTGTCTCTCTCTGCCTGCCTGTCTCTCTCTGCCTGCCTGTCTCTCTCTGCCTGTCTCTGTCTGCCTGCCTGTCTGTCTCTCTGCCTGTCTGTCTGCCTGTCTGTCTCTCTGCCTGCCTGCCTGTCTCTCTGCCTGTCTCTCTGTCTGTCTGTCTCTCTCTCTCTGTCTGCCTGCCTGCCTGCCTGTCTCTCTGCCTGTCTCTCTGTCTGTCTGTCTCTCTCTCTGTCTGCCTGCCTGTCTCTCTGCCTGTCTCTCTCTGCCTGTCTCTCTCTGCCTGCCTGTCTCTCTCTGCCTGCCTGTCTCTCTCTGCCTGTCTCTCTCTGCCTGCCTGTCTGTCTCTCTGCCTGTCTCTCTCTCTGTCTGTCTCTCTGCCTGTCTGTCTGTCTGCCTGCCTGTCTCTCTCTCTGTCTGTCTGTCTGCCTGCCTGTCTCTCTGCCTGTCTCTCTGTCTGTCTGTCTCTCTCTCTCTGTCTGCCTGTCTGTCTCTCTGCCTGTCTCTCTCTCTGTCTGTCTGTCTGCCTGCCTGTCTCTCTGCCTGCCTGTCTGTCTCTCTGCCTGTCTCTCTCTCTGTCTGTCTGTCTGCCTGCCTGTCTCTCTCTCTGTCTGTCTGTCTGCCTGCCTGTCTCTCTGCCTGTCTCTCTGTCTGTCTGTCTCTCTCTCTCTGTCTGCCTGTCTGTCTCTCTCTGCCTGTCTCTCTCTCTGTCTGTCTGTCTGCCTGCCTGTCTCTCTGCCTGCCTGTCTGTCTCTCTGCCTGTCTCTCTCTCTCTGTCTGTCTGTCTCTCTGCCTGTCTCTCTCTCTGTCTGTCTGTCTGCCTGCCTGTCTCTCTGCCTGCCTGTCTCTCTGCCTGTCTCTCTCTCTGTCTGTCTGTCTGCCTGTCTCTCTCTCTGCCTGTCTCTCTGCCTGTCTCTGTCTGCCTGCCTGTCTCTCTGCCTGCCTGTCTGTCTCTCTGCCTGTCTCTCTCTCTGTCTGTCTGTCTGCCTGCCTGTCTCTCTCTGCCTGCCTGTCTCTCTGCCTGTCTCTCTCTCTGTCTGTCTGTCTGCCTGCCTGTCTCTCTGCCTGTCTCTCTCTGCCTGCCTGTCTGTCTCTCTGCCTGTCTCTCTCTCTGTCTGCCTGTCTGTCTCTCTGCCTGTCTCTCTCTCTGTCTGTCTGTCTGCCTGCCTGTCTCTCTGCCTGCCTGTCTGTCTCTCTGCCTGTCTCTCTCTCTGTCTGTCTGTCTGCCTGCCTGTCTCTCTCTCTGTCTGTCTGTCTGCCTGCCTGTCTCTCTGCCTGTCTCTCTGTCTGTCTGTCTCTCTCTCTGTCTGCCTGTCTGTCTCTCTGCCTGTCTCTCTCTCTGTCTGTCTGCCTGCCTGTCTCTCTGCCTGCCTGTCTGTCTCTCTGCCTGTCTCTCTCTGTCTGTCTCTCTGCCTGTCTCTCTCTGTCTGTCTGTCTGCCTGCCTGTCTCTCTGCCTGTCTCTCTGCCTGTCTCTCTCTCTGTCTGTCTGCCTGCCTGTCTCTCTCTCTGCCTGTCTCTCTGCCTGTCTCTCTGTCTGCCTGCCTGTCTCTCTCTGCCTGCCTGTCTGTCTCTCTGCCTGTCTCTCTCTCTGTCTGTCTGTCTGCCTGCCTGTCTCTCTGCCTGCCTGTCTCTCTGCCTGTCTCTCTCTCTGTCTGTCTGTCTGCCTGCCTGTCTCTCTGCCTGTCTCTCTCTGCCTGCCTGTCTGTCTCTCTGCCTGTCTCTCTCTCTGTCTGTCTGTCTGCCTGCCTGTCTCTCTGCCTGTCTCTCTGTCTGTCTGTCTCTCTCTGTCTGTCTGCCTGCCTGTCTCTCTCTGCCTGCCTGTCTGTCTCTCTGCCTGTCTCTCTCTCTCTGTCTGTCTGTCTGCCTGCCTGTCTCTCTGCCTGCCTGTCTCTCTGCCTGTCTCTCTCTGCCTGTCTGTCTCTCTGCCTGTCTCTCTGTCTGTCTGTCTGTCTCTCTGCCTGTCTCTCTCTCTGTCTGTCTGTCTGCCTGCCTGTCTCTCTGCCTGTCTCTCTCTGCCTGCCTGTCTGTCTCTCTGCCTGTCTCTCTCTCTGTCTGTCTGTCTGCCTGCCTGTCTCTCTGCCTGTCTCTCTCTGCCTGCCTGTCTGTCTCTCTGCCTGTCTCTCTCTGTCTGTCTCTCTGCCTGCCTGTCTCTCTGCCTGTCTCTCTCTGCCTGTCTGTCTCTCTGCCTGTCTCTCTCTGTCTGTCTGTCTGCCTGCCTGTCTCTCTGCCTGCCTGTCTCTCTGCCTGTCTCTCTCTCTGTCTGTCTGTCTGCCTGCCTGTCTCTCTCTGCCTGCCTGTCTGTCTTTCTGCCTGTCTCTCTCTCTGTCTGTCTGTCTGCCTGCCTGTCTCTCTGCCTGTCTCTCTGTCTGTCTGTCTCTCTCTCTGTCTGTCTGCCTGCCTGTCTCTCTCTGCCTGCCTGTCTGTCTCTCTGCCTGTCTCTCTGCCTGCCTGTCTCTCTGCCTGTCTCTCTCTGCCTGTCTGTCTGTCTCTCTGCCTGTCTCTCTCTCTGTCTGTCTCTCTGCCTGCCTGTCTCTCTGCCTGTCTCTCTCTGCCTGCCTGTCTGTCTCTCTGCCTGTCTCTCTCTCTGTCTGTCTGTCTGCCTGCCTGTCTCTCTGCCTGTCTCTCTGTCTGTCTGTCTGTCTGTCTCTGCCTGCCTGTCTCTCTCTGCCTGCCTGTCTGTCTCTCTGCCTGTCTCTCTCTCTGTCTGTCTGTCTGCCTGTCTCTCTCTCTGTCTGTCTGCCTGCCTGTCTGTCTCTCTGCCTGTCTCTCTGCCTGTCTCTCTGCCTGTCTCTCTCTCTGTCTGTCTCTCTGCCTGTCTGTCTGTCTGTCTCTCTGCCTGTCTGTCTCTCTGCCTGCCTGTCTCTCTGCCTGTCTGTCTCTCTCTCTGCCTGCCTGTCTGTCTGTCTGTCTCTCTGCCTGCCTGTCTCTCTGCCTGTCTGTCTCTCTGTCTCTGTCTGTCTCTCTGCCTGTCTGTCTCTCTGCCTGTCTCTCTCTCTGTCTGTCTGCCTGCCTGTCTGTCTCTCTGCCTGTCTGTCTGTCTCTCTGCCTGTCTGTCTCTCTGCCTGTCTCTCTGCCTGTCTGTCTCTCTGCCTGTCTGCCTGTCTCTCTGTCTGCCTGCCTGTCTGCCTGTCTCTCTGCCTGCCTGTCTCCCTCTCTGTCTCTCTGCCTGCCTGTCTCTCTCTCTGTCTGTCTGTCTGCCTGCCTGTCTCTCTGCCTGCCTGTCTCTCTGCCTGCCTCTCTGTCTCTCTCTGCCTGCCTGCCTGTCTCTCTGCCTGCCTCTCTGCCTGTCTGTCTGTCTCTCTGCCTGTCTGTCTCTCTGCCTGCCTGTCTCTCTGCCTGTCTGTCTCTCTCTCTGCCTGCCTGTCTGTCTGTCTGTCTGTCTCTCTGCCTGCCTGTCTCTCTGCCTGCCTGCCTGTCTCCCTCTCTGTCTCTCTGCCTGCCTGTCTCTCTCTCTGTCTGTCTGTCTGCCTGCCTGTCTCTCTGCCTGTCTCTCTCTGCCTGCCTGCCTGTCTCTCTGCCTGCCTCTCTGCCTGTCTCTCTCTGCCTGCCTGTCTGTCTCTCTGCCTGTCTCTCTGTCTGTCTCTCTGTCTGTCTCTCTGCCTGCCTGTCTCTCTGTCTCTCTCTCTGCCTGTCTCTCTCTGTCTCTCTCTCTGTCTCTCTCTCTGCCTGCCTACCTGTCTCTCTCTCTCTCTGCCTGTCTCCCTCTCTGTCTCTCTTCCTGTCTCTCTTCCTGTCTCTGCCTGTCTCTCTCTCTGCCTGTCTCTGTGCCTCTCTGCCTGTCTCTCTCTCTGTCTCTCTCTCTACCTGTCTCTCTCTCTGTCTCTCTTCCTGTCTCTGCCTGTCTCTCTCTCTCTCTGCCTGTCTCCCTCTCTGTCTCTCTACCTGTCTCTCTCTCTGTATCTCTGCCTGTCTCTCTCTGTCTCTCTGCCCGTCTCTCTCTCTGTCTCTCTGCCTGTCTCTCTGCCTGCCTGTCTGTTTGCCTGCCTGCCTCTCTCTCTGCCTGCCTGTCTCTCTGCCTGCCTGTCTCTCTCTCTGCCTGCCTGTCTCTCTGTTTCTCTCTCTGCCTGCCTGTCTCTCTGTTTCTCTCTCTGCCTGCCTGTCTCTCTGTCTGTCTCTCTGCCTGCCTGTCTCTCTGCCTGCTTGCCTGTCTCTCTGCCTGTCTCTCTCTCTGCCTGCCTGTCTCTCTGTCTCTCTCTCTGCCTGCCTGTCTCTCTGCCTGCCTGCCTGCCTGTCTGTCTGTCTGCCTGTCTGCCTGCCTGTCTCTCTGTCTGTCTCTCTGCCTGCCTGCCTGCCTGTCTCTCTGCCTGCCTGTCTCTCTGTCTGCCTGCCTGCCTGTCTCTCTGTCTGTCTCTCTGCCTGCCTGCCTGCCTGTCTGTCTGTCTGCCTGTCTGCCTGCCTGTCTGTCTGCCTGTCTCTCTGTCTCTCTCTCTGCCTGCCTGTCTGTCTGTCTGCCTGTCTGTCTGTCTCCTATAAGTCACTGTGCTGTAATGCTGCTGAGGTCGTGTGTATTTACTCAGCTCTTGCATCATTACTCAGGCAGCTTAACAAACTGAGCCGCTGATACGCTCCCTGCCGACGCCATTACCACGGTCACAAAACCGCACGCCTTCCCAGCACGCCGCTCACCTGCGGCGCGGTCAGTCTGAGAACGGTGTGCAGCGTTTAACGCCATGTTTCCTGGAGCAGTGTGCAACGGGCTTTGTGTGTCAGAGACGTTACCCAATCACAGCGACGTGTATATAAACCCCGCCCTATTAAAAGGGCGGGGCGTTTGCGTGACAAAACAGGGCGTTCAATGCACCTGCGGCGCGGTCAGTCCATCGCTAGCGTTTAAATAAACATTTAGCCGTCTGTATCAAACAGTGTATTACACCAAAACAAACAAAGGTGAACAAATGTCTGTCTCTCTGTCTGTTTGTCTCTCTGTCTCTCTGTCTGTCTCTCTGTCTCTCTCTGCCTGTCTCTCTCTCTGCCTGTCTCTCTCTCTGTCTCTCTGCCTTTCTCTCTCTCTGCCTGTCTCTCTCTCTCTCTGTCTGTCTCTCTGTCTCTCTCTGCCTGTCTCTCTCTCTGTCTCTCTCTCTGCCTGTCTCTCTCTCTGTCTCTCTGCCTGTCTCTCTCTCTCTCTG
>CM050849.1:32178463-32218463 GCA_027580175.1 Siniperca scherzeri | reverse complement strand
CCAGAAAACAACAGGCCTGATTACTGATTACTGGGCCATCATGGAAACTATTAGGTCAGTTTCAGGTGAAACTAGCTAATCAACAGACACTCAGGTAGACTCCTCCCTGAGGGCGGGGCTTATGTAACACAGAGTAGCTTAAATTTCTGAGTTCCCGTCCCATTTTTTCACAATTGAGAACGACTTCCGGATGGGAGCCGAAACGTCTTGATTCTGAAAACAGCGTCCAGACGACCGCGACTGAAACCTTTTCTACGATGGAGCGCTCCTGCACGAATGAGGGACGACACCGTCTTACTTTGGAGAATTAAATTAATTATTTAAACATGTTTTTTGGGGGCATCACAAAATGGTTTGAGTTGCAGGGCTGAGAGAGACTGTTAACAGTAACGTTGCTAACACTGCGCTACATCACAGAGAAATACAGAACCGTACTAATGGGCCTTTAAAGTCTACATTGTACAAGCGAGCCGCCTGTTGCTAACGGCGGGAGCGGTAGTGATTCTGAAAGTGTCGGAACAACCAGCAGAGACTGAACACACGTCTGCTTGTTCGAAACGCGGGAATAAATAACTTTCAACTCCACAAAAACAAATTCTTGCGGACTTAACACGATGGCTGATGTATCACGTTATTTACAAATTAACTCGCTACAAACTCGCTGCCCGCTTGACCTGCCCCGCCCCGGGCCTGAAAACTTTGTCCTCCTGGCGGCCCACAGCTCCACTACTAGTGGTGTAAACAATCACCAGCACTCTCCGCTAATTCTCGCTAATAGGACCGCTAAGTTAGCTAACGGCAGCTAGTACAGTTAGCAGCAGGGCGCCGGTAAGTGACGTCCCGTGTTACAAGAGAAAATGTCCGTGTTGCAACGATCCCCTGATACGTTCGTCTCTGTGACAAGGCGACTACGCGACTAATGAAAACGTGGTCGACTGAGACTCGTCTCATCGACGGTTTAGTCGGCTGTTCGGGGGCGGCCCCTCTTTCGTCATATGTTATTAAAGCTTCTATCCTCATATCTGTATGTTATGTGTGTTTTTATATGTGTGTGTGTTTTCAGGAGGGTGTGTCCCTCTCCTGGTCTCAGAGAGTCGGTGTTCTTGAAGGAGCAGCAACAGCTCTGCAGTTCCTCCACTTCCCCCCCGACGGACACAAACGGCTCATCCACGGAGACATCAAGAGGTCAACATCACATGACATCACATCATAACACGTGAAATCCCAACACATGACATCACAGCAGGTAGCAGTCATGTGACAGACAGGTACCTCAGATGGAAACCTGAACAGCTGTAAATAATATAAAGAGTACGGTCTAGACCTGCTCTATAGGAACTTATACACTTATACTAGAGCTGGGGAGACTTGAGAGGTAGGTTGTCCTATCTGGCTCAGCACTGGACTGGTTTTCATCCTTAAAGGACGTGATTTTAGTGTTTCTCATGTGGTGTTCCACAGGGGTCCATTTTAGGCCCCTTATTATTTAATTTGTACTTGCTGCCTCTTGGCCAGCTTATTAGGAAACACAATGTGTGTTAACATAATTATGCTGATGATACACAACTATATATTTCCTTGTCCCCCGATTATCTGAGCCCTAGTGACACTCGGAAGTCCTGGTTATCGGGGCAAAGGCTATCAGACAGGAACTCCCTTCTAAATTGTCACAGCTGTCTCTGGAAAGAGTCACACAGGTTAGAAACCTTGGCATCATCCTTGACCAGAGCCACATCGACAGCATAGTTAAAACCAGATTAGCTAGACTACTGTAACGCTCTGCTCACAGGAAAATCTAAACAACATCCCGAATGCAGCTGCAGGAGTTTTAACTAGGAAAAGGAAATACGCCCTGAGCTCGTTACACTGGCTCCCAGTACATTTTAGAAGAGATTTTAATGCTCGTTTTTAAGGCCCTACATGGTCTGTCACCTGAATATCTCTGCGACATGCTTGTGAGCTATGAACCAGCAGACCGCTTAGGTCACCTTTCTATGGTTTTCCTATGGCGCGTTTCCAGCCCCTTCAGACCGTAGAGTTCATGTTGGACTCTTAGAAAATAAATATACAACAACATACAGTCTGTATGAAGAGTCTCCCGCCAACACCTGGTTCCAGTTTGACCTAGTTTGAATATTAAGGTCACTTGTCTCTGTGTGTCTCTGCAGTTCAAACATCCTGTTGGACCGTCACCTGGTGGCGAAGCTGGCGGACTTCGGTCTGGCTCGGTTTGCGTCTCGCAGCTCGTCGGGACGCTCGGCAGCTCAGACGGCATCGGTTGGTAAAACGGCGATGGTTAGAGGAACACTGGCGTACCTGCCTGATGAATATGTGAGGAACGGAGAGCTGGGGACCGCTGTGGACGTCTACAGCTTCGGAGTGGTGAGACACCGCAGGGGCTGATGGGAAATGCGGTCTATTAGTTCACCAAAGACGATCTGTCTGAAGATCTGTCGGCAGGTTCAATAAGAAAAGACGAGTCTGAAATCAAATTCAGCTGTAAGTTTGTTCCAAGAAATAAAAAAAGTTCTCTGTACATTAATGTTGTGTACATAACGTACACTAACATGACAGTGAACAGGCACCATCGTATCTTAAAGAGCTCATAACACCTTATTACCCGACTAGAACACTGCGCTCCCAGGATGCAGGGTCACTGGTGGTTCCTAGAGTCTCCAAAAGTAGACCGGGAGCCAGAGCCTTCAGTTATCAAGCTCCTCTCCTGTGGAACCAGGTCCCAGTTTGGGTTCAGGAGGCAGACACCATCTCCACATTTAAGAGCAGGCTTCAGACTTTCCTCTGTGATGAAGCTTATAGTTAGGGCTGGCTCAGGTGAGTCCTGAACCATCCCTTAGTTCTGCTGCTGTAGGCCTAGACTGCCGGGAGACTTCCCACGATGCACTGAGCTCATGGGAAGTCTCCCGGAAAAGGGGCGTAACTTCGCGTGTCCGGCCGGGTGTTGTGTTTCCATCCCTGCCGAGCGGAGCCGATAAATACCCGCTGAGCCGGAGTGATGCTGACTGCACGCTTTCACGCTGAAGACAAAAGCCAGACGTTTGATTGATCGCACTCGTCAGCGGTCTGATGTCACACAGAAACATGACGTATGTTTAACAGCGTCTGTGTGTTTCAGGTGCTGTTGGAGGTCCTGACTGGTCGTCGAGCTCTGGAGAAAGACAGGAAGTCAGGAGAGAGATACCTGGTCAGAACACACACACACACACAGTTTATAACTAGGTATACAGGTATACCAGGGTCCAAGTACAATAAGTACTCTATTAAAACATTATTTAAATCTTCCTGTGATGTTGACTCACTGATCTGGTTCTGGTTCTGGTTCTGGTTGTGTAGAAGGACCTGGTGGAGGAGGTGGAGGACAGTCCGACGTCTGCAGCATCCTGGAGGAAGCAGCTGGACCACCGGCTGATCCCAGGTCAGTCTGAGTGTGTTTTTCTTCACATCGCGACTGAGTGCTGTTTCCTGCCTGTTGTCTGCAGCTGCTGTGTTCATGCTGTGTCTTTAGGGGGCGCTGCAGAGCCCGCTGGCTGCATGGAGATGGTGGCTCTGGCCTGCAAGTGTCTGGACAAGAAGAGGAAGAAGAGACCGGCCATGACCGAGGTCAGAGAGACTGTTGTTGTTTAAAGTGCTTCTGTAAGCAGACATCCAACACTGAGGATGAACACTTTACATTTTCAGCTTTTTAGATATTTAAAAACAACTTTGAGCTAAAATCAGGTAATAAGTCAAATCCGTAATTTGAATTTCACTTTGTAATTTAGGTTGCATATTAGAAAGTTAAAAATCCACTTCACTTATTTATTTTTACTGCAAACCTTCATAACCAGCTGCTTCATCACTGAAAAACCCCGCCGCGCCTACGTGACGCCTCCCGTCCGCCCCCCGTGTATTTCGCCCGTTAGTCTTGTTCAGTTAAACGTCAGCTCAGAGAAAAGCCAGTCTGGGGTTCCTCAGGGTTCTGGTTAGGATCCTCTTCTGTTCCTCATGTCAGTGTTCTCCTTTCAGGTGTTTGACAAACTTCAGGACATCCACAAAATCGTGAGGAAGACCGGCGCCTCTTCCTCCCCCCTACATCACCCTTATCTTCAGCCCCTCCCAGTCCTTCCCCAGACCACCCCCCTCCCTGGACTCCAGTGTGGGAGCTCTGTCCCACCAGCTGTCCAAACTGGGACCACTGGAGGACACCTACCAGCCCCCCCAGTCCTCTCAGTTATCCTCCTCCTCTTTCTGCTCGCTCACCCCTCCTCACCCGCTGCACTCCTCCTCCCTCCCCCCTCCCTCCTCCTCGTTCGCCGGCCCGTGTGAAACTGACGAGAGCCGAGGTTTCTCCCAGTACGACCTTCGCTCCCAGTTCAGATCTAACGGGACCAGTTCCAGGTCTCTGTCTCCATCCACCAGAGACCAGTATCACATTCCAGCTGGGCCTGGAGAGTCCCAGTTTAGCCAGCCTTCTGTCCCCACTGAAGACCAGTACAACTTCCTTCCCCAGCCCAGCAGCACCAGTGACGGGTCAGGGGACCTCACAGGGGCCCCCACAGGTCCAGACACCAGAGAGCAGACCACAGCAGGGCTCTATGGTGTCCCAGAATGCCCCTCTCCCATGGGGTCCCTGCATTCATCGTCCCCGGGGCCCTCAGGTACACCAGCAGCTCGTTAAAGGACCAGTTCAGTGTTGTGGGAGCCGAATTATTAAATTCTCCTCTAAAAGTCGTTAATTAAATAATGTGGGGGGGGGGCCTGTAGCCTGCTAACAGCTCACATGATAAATTCAGTATAATGTTCATTTCCACGTCAGCGATTCATCGCTCACCTGTGATCCGTGTTTTCACGTTAAAAGCCTACCTCAAAGGGGAAGGCTGCAAGGCTTTTAATGTGAAAATCTGGACCAGGTGTCGAGTTTCATTCGCGGACACCTGACACGACTCTGCTGCCGTGGAAACATTATGCTGAATTTATCAAGACGACAGGTGAACACGGAGGAAGCCCGATGTCCCAGCAGCTGTTGATCACTTCAGACTGATCTGACGTCAGTTTCATCGTCACTACGCTGTGACGAGTGTCACTGCAGAGATTCGTTGTTGTAAATATTTACAGCCGCTGTTTTACAAAAGTCTCGACTTTGTTTTGGAAAGTCTGTTCTCTCTGTGAGACCGTTTGGACTCTATGAGAGACAAACGATGCTTGTTACCATGGAGATTTTTCATGGAAACGAAGCGGGTGAAATGAATCTGAAAACTAATGCATTTCCATTTCCTGTGTGTTCAGTCCACGTGAATCTCAGTAAGCAGCGTTTCCTGCAGAAGAAAACTCTGTACGAGGAGGGAAGGATTCACACCGCCGAGCTGCTGTCGTCCGACGACCTCTGTACGCAGCACACACTCCAGAATCATCTCATGTTATCTCGTTTTCTAACATCTCGTTCTCTAACATCTCGTTCTCTAACATCTCGTTTTCTAACATCTCGTTTTCTAACATCTCGTTCTCTAACATCTCGTTCTCTAACATCTCGTTCTCTAACATCTCGTTCTCTAACATCTCGTTCTCTAACATCTCGTTCTCTAACATCTCGTTCTCTAACATCTCGTTTTCTAACATCTCGTTTTCTAACATCTCGTTCTCTAACATCTCGTTCTCTAACATCTCGTTCTCTAACATCTCGTTTTCTAACATCTCGTTCTCTAACATCTCGTTCTCTAACATCTCGTTCTCTAACGTTTGATCTCGTCGCCTCATATCTCCGTGTCTTTATATCGACTCTGTGATGTTGTCTCCTTTTATTTTCTGATTTATTTAAATGTGACAAAACTGTGACAGGAAAGGCAAAACATGAGACCAAAGGGAAAAATAATGATAATGAAATATTATTATTATTATTATTATTATTATTATTATTATTATTATCATTATTATCATCATCATTATTAATTATTATTAAGAGGGGGAAAGGGCACAGACCCAGGCAGCCGCGGACAGGTTTAGGGTTCAGGCTTAGGGTTCAGGCTTAGGGTTCAGGCTTAGGGTTCAGGCTTAGGGTTTAGGGTTCAGGCTTAGGGTTCAGGCTTAGGGTTCAGGTTTAGGGTTCAGGCTTAGGGTTCAGGCTTAGGGTTCAGGCTTAGGGTTCAGGTTCAGGTTTAGGGTTCAGGCTTAGGGTTCAGGTTTAGGGTTCAGGCTTAGGGTTCAGGCTTAGGGTTCAGGTTTAGGGTTCAGGCTTAGGGTTCAGGTTTAGGGTTCAGGCTTAGGGTTCAGGTTTAGGGTTCAGGCTTAGGGTTCAGGCTTAGGGTTCAGGTTTAGGGTTCAGGCTTAGGGTTCAGGTTTAGGGTTCAGGCTTAGGGTTCAGGTTTAGGGTTCAGGCTTAGGGTTCAGGCTTAGGGTTAACCCGTAGGAGGGTTACTCTGCGCTTGTTATCTCGTGCGCTGCTCGCGCACCGCTTCCTGTTGCGGTTCCCTTCGTGTCACCTGGCGTCTCACGCCGTGTCTCTGTGTCACCTCAGATGGAGGGAGGAGTTCTGTGGAGCTCAGAGGCCCGGAGGAGAGCGACGAGCTGGATTATCTTCCCGCTGAACACGACTGATGCTCTTTCACCGACTCGACACAAAGCGGGGCATCTGGTTCCGAAGGACTGGAGGCGGACAGTCGGACGCCGCCGCGGCGGCGACCTGCTTCCACCGTGTTTGTGTTGTAAACCTGCTGAAGGCCGCAGCTTCACCGGCTGCAGACGTCTGCCGAGTCCGTCCGATGCTCGCTGGTTCCGGCTGCGCCTCGATCCCGTCGCCTGGACGTGACCGGCTGGAGAATCGACCCGTGAAGCGGCACTGAAACATTTCTCTCTGCGCTGAAGTTAATAATAATTACTCACAGAACCGAAGATTTACACGGAGGTACGACGACATCATCGCGTTGGCTCGGACTATTTATTCACATCTGTTCACTGATGTTGGAATTCAGACAGAAACTTTTATTATTTGTAATTCTTTGTCAGAAAATATATAATATTTGAATGTAACTGAGTTTGTCCTGTTTGCTTTGAGTCCAGCTGATTCATTTGAATTCTTTAACGTTTAGATATTTATTGGTGTTTCAGATGTGAAACATAACGTGTCCTGAGGAGATTTTATATATATATATATATATATATATATATATATATATATATATATACAGTTCATTCTCATTTGCAGTCGTGTCATTTAAACAGTTATTTTTATACTAATAGAAAAAATAAAGAATTGCTAATGTGTGATTATTTCCCCCACAGATGATGTAAATATGGCTTTAATGAGGGTAAATAAATCATTTCTATGCATGTTTAGATCACTTGCTTTGTCTTTGTAGCTGTTCAGCAGGTGAAGGCCCGTTTGACCTTTGACCTTCTGAAAAACAGCTGCACACCTAAATCTGTTAGTAACTTTATTAACAATCAAAGACTTGATGAATTACAGTAAGCACCTGACTTCAACACGTATTATTATAGATGACTTGTCACCTTTTATTAATGAGACTTTGCACTACCTGGCCAGCCGCTTGTTCTCGGCGTTAGCTATTAGCATTAGCATTGTGGAAGGTGATGGAAACTGTTTAGAGCGGAGCTAGTTTTATAATTTATTTTATTATCAGTAAGGCCTCGAGCTGCTGTTCACGTGAAGGCCACACGCTTCAGTTTAAACGTGAAGTAAATGAACATGGAAGGACTCACCTGGCCGACAGGTCGGGCTTCCCGCGCTTCGCCTGCAGGCGGCGCGCTGCTCTCGCTGAGCTCGCGGAAGTTTGGGAGAAAATGGCGTCTTCCTGAGCGGCATGAGAAGATGTATATGTTTTGTTTCTTGAGTTGAAACTGTCCGGACATATTCGTGTTAGCGTAGCATCAAATCCCAGACTTTTGCTATAAATGTAAGATATACACGAGTAAGTATTACGTAAAGGATAAAACGCTGTTCGTTGTATTGCAGCAGCTAACGGTACCAGGCCGCCATGTTTTTTGAGGGAAGGGAACGTTAGCTTCGCCAGTGCTAACTAAACATTAGCATAAAGTGTTTCTTTATTTGTTAACAAAACTGACTGAGTGATTATCGATTATGCGATGATGTGTTTCACACAGAACATATAACTCGTTTTGAGGATTCGTTTGCCATCAGATGGACGCTAATCGAAGCTAACGCCTCAGTAGCGCTTGCTAATCTAAAATGCTAACTAGCTGTTTGATGAGCTAAGTTAGGGCTCTGTTCCGGCGCAGTCTCCGCGCCCCCGCGCTCATACGGGGGTGCGGAACTGCTCGGTGTAACGCTAATGCGCGTCCTTCAGTTAGCAGGGACGCGGCTGCTCACAACACCGACACAGATTAAAGTCGACTAGCATTAGCCTAGCCGCACTGCAACACTGCTCGCTAATCGTCAAAGGCTAATGTTGTGGCGTTAGCATTAGCTAGCTACCCAGGGAGCTAGTTAGCCAACGTGAATAGCATTTTAGTAGCTGGAGCAGAATCGCCGGAGTCCCTGCATGTTTGTTAATAATTCTTTTTATTCATTAAACTGCATTTAACAAAATGACTGTGGAGAAAATAAAGTACTGCTTTGTGTAACTTCCTGTGTCGGCTTGCTGTTTGCTAGCCCTGGAAGCCCAGGTGTGTTTACCTGCCGGCGGAACACTGTGACGTCACATGTGTTGACAGTGAAACAGCTGCTGCTTGTTGTTGTTGTTGTCATAAAGACTTGTCCAGTTATTGGCAGCGGCTGTTTCAATACAGTCTGATGGGTTATCACTATCGATTACTCTAGTTATCGATCGGCGTGTCGCTCTTTAACATTGCTGATGTCAGGAAACAAAAGCACAAAGACGCTCAGGTTAAACGGACACCAGGGAATCGATGGAGGTTTTGATTGATAAATAAATAAGTTATATTTCGTAAATAAACTTTTTTTTTTCTGTGAACCAGCAACTTTATTTCGACTTTGAAGACATTGTTTTCTAAAGATTAAATGAGTCTTCTACAGTTGAGCTCAGACTTTACCGGGATGTTTGTATTTATTCAGGGTCGTTTCGCTGAGAGGGGGAAGCCCTGACACATTCACGCCCGGAGCCGGAGCCGCCCGCTGCCCGCCGGCGGCTCCGGCTCCTCGGCCCGCGGAAAGTGTCTGTCTCGGGGCTAACGCTGCGGCTGTGGCTAATGTTAGCTTGCTGATGCGCTTGGTGTTGACTGACACCCTGTGGCGGCTCTGTTAGCTGTTAGCAGTTAGCCGCCTGGCCTCGCTGCCATTTCCAGCAGCGGTGTGTGTTTTGTTTGGTTGCTGTTAGCAGCAAGATGGCGGCTCCCATCCCGGCGCACAGACCCTCTGCTCTGCACATTTAAAACAGCTTTCAGCCTCCACAGTGCCCCTCACACTGATGCACGGAGCAGCCGTGCAGCGCACTCACCCGCAGCTGGATATGCATTTCTGTTTCTGCTGGTTTCTGCTCGCCTGAACAGCTGCCGGCGGCTTTCTACCGACTCCGCACAGCGTTCACCGGGCTAAAATGGCGGACTGTCTACTGCAGTCTCTGGGCTAGCTAACATCAACACTGATCCCTCTCAGAATCACAGACTGGAACATCAGAGAGGGCGTTTATTCTCCCCGTCTAATAAAAGTTACTGAAACTGTGGCAGACAGCTGATCACTTGCGCAGAAAAGCTATTTCAGAACGGCTGGCTAGCTACATAGCCCGCTTCGGTCAAATTAGCCGGCTAGTTAGCCTCAGGAGCTAGTTAGCAGGCTAATGCTAGCCCTGAGCCGCTATTAGCGTGCCAGAGACGGTTATTTTTTTAACTTTTTGACACAACTCTCGACTGAATTTGGATTTGTCTCCCTCACTGAAGACCGGGAGACCCGGACCCTGACAGCAGCGCCATGGCATCCGAACCCGCGACCCCCGCGGTGCTACAGCCCCGCTGGAAGCGCGTCCTGGGCTGGACCGGCCCGGTGCCGCGGCCCCGGCACGGACACCGAGCCGTGACTATCAAAGAGCTAATGGTGGTGTTCGGCGGAGGGAACGAGGGCATCGTGGACGAGCTGCACGTCTACAACACAGGTAAAGGTGTAGCCGAGGAGTGTTTTTTCTCTATAAAATATGGCTCTTTGTGGAGGTTATGAACAGATGCTAGCCGTGCTACGTTGGCGTCTGTCAATGCTAATTGGAAGCTAACCGTTACTTAGCTAACTTTGCTAAAATATTTTGTTGTGATTTTATTCTGTGGCTGTGATTGAAACTGATGCTGGCTGTAAAGATTGGAGGTTTAGCCTGCTAGGCTAGGTTAGCTCATGCTAACGAGGTAGCCCGCTCCTCCGCATGCTAACGGGATTAGCTAGCTGTTTAGCTAACGGAGCGACTCTGGAAGAAACAGAGAGAAATGGCGCGGTTTTACTGAAAACATTGCTGACGTCACGCAGACACGCCCCTCTGCTGCAGCAGCCGGAAGGACGGAAACAACAGTCTGCGTCTCACGTGACGTCTTTGGACCCAAATTGAAATTGTGTGTGTCTCACACGTGCGTCATTCACTTTTCCAATAATAATAAGGGAATTTATGAATGTGCGCTTGTTTGTTACTGTAGCTCTGTTTCACTCAATGAACCCGGATGAACGTCAGAAAAGGAGAAAACAGAACAAAGTGACATCTGTAATAGTGTTTATTTTATGAAGAAACATGAATAACGTTCGAGCTATTTGTCTAATTTACAGTATTACAGTCAGCTGAGCAGTCAGTCGACAGATTCTGATGGAGGGGAGTTGCTGTCAGGTGCAAAACTGTTCATAAGACACACCTGTGGCTCCTCCCTCCTTGTGTCAGTGATCAGAGCATCATCGATGATGAACCTGGATCAGTTTCTGGGTCAGACCTCTCCCCCCCATCCTGGGGATATTTCACTGTGTAGTTTCAGGAAGTAAACCTGTACACTGTCTAACTTGTCGCCCCCCCAGCTACCAACCAGTGGTTCATCCCTGCGGTACGAGGTGACGTCCCCCCCGGCTGCGCCGCCTACGGCTTCGTGTGCGACGGGACGAGGCTGCTGGTGTTCGGGGGGATGGTGGAGTACGGCAAATACAGCAGCGACCTGTACGAGCTGCAGGTCAGTGATGTCACTGCAGGGGGCGGGGCCTCGGGACACTGACCGGCGCTCAGATCTGATGGGCTTTTCTGACCCAGCAGGTAGAGAGCTAACTGATAAGTCAGTTTGAAAGTGCAGTTATAAATTGATTAACTGGCACGTCAGTAATGCATTTTAAAATCACATAATAAAAAGAACGTTACCACTAATAATCATTTCCTAACTCTGTCTTTAAATGACAAATTAATTTTAAAGATCATTATTGATTAAATGAACTCTGGGACTGCGCCCAAAGCACTCAGAGCCCCGCTGCACAGGTTGGTTCAGTAACGATCTCGGGTCACTTTCGCTTTTCCGGGCTGGAAAACAAATGAAAACTCGAAGATGGATCCAGCAGTTTTCTCCCATCATGCAACACTGTGGGCACGTCGACTGAACAGACGTTTTGAATCATTTTAATTTTTCTAAAACTCTTTCGAATGTAAAAAATAAGACATTTGGTGAATAATTATACTGTTGTATCTGTTATTGAAGGAGAGCAGGAACGCTGTTACTGTGTGCCGTCCAGGTATTTGGACAAATTATATTTTGATGTTCTCAACGTTGTTCTGGAAACTTCCATGCCAGTAAAGCTCTTTGAATTGAACTGATGTGCTCTGAATAAGACTCAGAGCTCGGCGTGGGGCTGAGCCACCGAGATCACGATAAACTTCTTAACGATGTTCCAGGGGGTCCCAGTTTACCTGGCGGCCGCTGATACACCTGACCAGCCTGTAGCCTGTACTTCACTGTTCGGTGTCTCCTTCAGGCGAGTCGCTGGGAGTGGAAACGCCTGAAGGCCAAGGCTCCAAAGAATGGCCCGCCCCCCTGCCCCCGCCTCGGACACAGCTTCTCTCTGATTGGCAGTTGCTGCTACCTGTTTGGAGGACTGGCCAATGACAGTGAAGACCCCAAGAACAACATCCCCAGGTAGACAGAGAATGAACAAATAGATATATTTTCACATCATTTTGAAAAACTATCTTATAGAAATGTGTATGAAGGGGTTAACGCCACCTTTCCCTGTCAGGTATCTAAACGACCTGTACTGTCTCGAGCTGCGGCCGGGCTCCAGCGTGGTCGGCTGGGAGATCCCGCTGACTTCAGGGCCGCCGCCGCCGCCTAGAGAGAGTCACACTGCCGTGGTGACGAGCGGCCGCGCAGCCAACAGACTCATCATCTACGGAGGGATGAGCGGCTGCAGACTGGGAGACCTGTGGGTGCTCGACATAGGTGAGACACGTGAGACGCAGGTGAGACAGGCTCGACGTAGGTGAGACACGTGAGACGTAGGTGAGACAGGCTCAATGTAGGTGAGACACGTGAGACGCAGGTGAGACAGGCTCGACGTAGGTGTGACACGAGACGCAGGTGAGACAGGCTCGACGTAGGTGTGACACGAGACGCAGGTGAGACAGGCTCGACGTAGGTGAGACACTTGAGACGTAGGTGAGACAGGCTCGATGTAGGTGAGACACATGAGACGCAGGTGAGACACATGAGACCCAGGTGAGACAGGCTCGATGTAGGTGAGACACTTGAGACGCAGGTGAGATAGGCTCGACGTAGGCGAGACGCAGGTGAGACAGGCTCGACATAGGTGAGACACTTGAGACGTAGGTGAGACAGGCTCGATGTAGGTGAGACACATGAGACGAGGTGAGACACTTAAGACGAGGTGAGACAGGCTCGATGTAGGTGAGACAGGCTGACATAGGTGAGACACTTGAGACGTAGGTGAGACAGGCTCGATGTAGGTGAGACACATGAGACGCAGGTGAGACACTTAAGACGTAGGTGAGACAGGCTCGATGTAGGTGAGACAGGCTCGACATAGGTGAGACACGTGAGACGCAGGTGAGGCAGGCTCGACATAGGTGAGACACGTGAGACGCAGGTGAGACAGGCTCAATGTAGGTGAGACGCAGGTGAGACAGGCTCGACATAGGTGAGACACTTGAGACGTAGGTGAGACAGGCTCGATGTAGGTGAGACACATGAGACGCAGGTGAGACACGTGAGACGAGGTGAGACAGGCTCGACGCAGGTGAGACACATGAGACGCAGGTGAGACAGGCTCGATGTAGGTGAGATACATGAGACGCAGGTGAGACACGTGAGACGCAGGTGAGACGCAGGTGAGACAGGCTCGATGTAGGTGAGACACGTGAGACGCAGGTGAGACAGGCTCGACATAGGTGAGACACATTAGACGCAGGTGAGACACGTGAGACGCAGGTGAGACGGGCTTGTCTTTAAGTGTCTCATGAAGTTGGAGTATACTTGATGTCAGCACAAAGTATTTAACCGTCTCCAGCTGGTCTGAAACATGAGAATCTTTCCGTCCATCACACGAAGCCAAACTAAACTGCTGATTCTGATTGGTTCCTGTTGTGATGATGTCACAGACTCACTGACGTGGAGTAAACCGACGCTCAGTGGAACCGCCCCCCTCCCCCGCAGCCTGCACTCGGCCACCACCATCAACAACAAGTAATACTGCACACACACACACACACACACACACACACACACACACACACACACACTACACACACACACACTAACACACACACACACACACACACACACACACACTACACACACACTACACACACACACACACACACACACTACACACACACACACACACACACACACACACACACTACACACACACACACACACACACACACACACACTACACACACACACACACACACACACACACACTACACACACTACACACACACACACTACACACACACACACACACACACACACACACACACTACACTACACACACACTACACACTAACACTACACACACACACACACACACACTTTGTTAGTTCATCTGTTAATCTGACATTTACACTGGAGTCTCTCACCTGTCTGTCTCCCTCCACCTGTCTCCCTCCACCTGTCTGTCTGTCAGGATGTATGTGTTTGGAGGTTGGATTCCTCTGGTGATGGATGACGTCAAAGTGGCGACTCATGAGAAGGAGTGGAAGTGCACCAACACACTGGCCTGCCTCAACCTGGGTACACACACACACACACACGCACGCTCGCACACACACTTATACGCATACACGCACACACAAAAGGGAGGTGAGTCACCACAGTGTGTGTAATACACATTCACTGTTCAAAGAGTAGTGACTTCAGGAAGACGACACTGCAGCATGACCACCTGTCTGTCCACCTGTCTGTCTGTGTGTGTGTGTGTGTGTAGACACGATGTGTTGGGAGACGGTCCTGATGGACAGTGTCGAGGAGAACGTCCCGAGAGCTCGAGCAGGTCACTGCAGCGTCGCCATCAACTCCAGACTCTACATCTGGAGCGGCAGAGACGGATACAGGAAGGCCTGGAACAACCAGGTGTGCTGCAAGGACCTCTGGTATCTGGAGACAGGTGAGGAGGACAGTTTAATACGGTAACACCTGGAGACAGGTGAGGAGGACAGTTTAATACTGTAACACCTGGAGACAGGTGAGGAGGACAGTTTAATACGGTAACACCTGGAGACAGGTGAGGAGGACAGTTTAATACTGTAACACCTGGAGACAGGTGAGGAGGACAGTTTAATACTGTAACACCTGGAGACAGGTGAGGAGGACAGTTTAATACGGTAACACCTGGAGACAGGTGAGGAGGACAGTTTAATACGGTAACACCTGGAGACAGGTGAGGAGGAGTTTAGCCATGTTTCCACTAAGCAGTTCAGTCCACTTCAGTTCTTTACACGTGACGGTGATTTTGGCGTTTCCATTGTGAGGCGTGGTCCCGACAGGTCCCGACAGGTCCACTCCATACGGAGCTGAGCCGATACTTCAAGGTGGCGTTAAAACTCTGCAGACCACTGATTGGTCGGAGAGGAGCGGAGGAACGGGTCAGCCGGCAGGAAATGTACAGCGCAGGTTACAGCGTGTCAGTTAATGAACGCTGCAGCTGCTGGATCAGGGAGGGGGTTTGGCCCCCGAGGCCCCGGGAACAGCCCCGCCCACATTTAAGAGTACGGTCTGCGGTGGAAACGCAGATCTAGGGTTTAGGCACGTGTAGGTACGGTTTCACACCGAAAGTGATGGGTGGAAACGCGGCTTTTGATACTGGAACACCTGGAGACACGTCTCACCTGTCTGTCTGTCTCACCTGTCTGTCTGAGCCTTTCTCACCTGTCTGTTCTCAGAGCGTCCCTGCCCTCCCTCTCGGGTGCAGCTGGTCCGGGCCAACACGTCGTCTCTGGAGGTGAGCTGGGGGCCGTCGCAGACCGCCGACACCTACCTGCTGCAGCTGCAGAAGTACGACATTCCCGCCACATCTGCAGCCGCCTCACCTGCCTCTAGCCCTGCCCCCAACCTTGTCCCCAAGAGCCCCGCCCCTATCGCCACGACACCGGCTAACCAAACTGTCCCGCTGTCCGGCATCACACTGGTCCCCTCCCCCACTGCGGCTGCTGCTGCTAAGGCACCAGGTAGGTTTCCGCACCTGTACAGGTGGATCATCAGGTGATAAGAGCAGCCAGATCTGAATGTTCCTCACCTGCTTCCTGCCTCTCTGCAGCTGTCCTGAAGGTGGCGGCAGCTCCAGGTGCAGCAGGCGGAGCCTCCATCGTCACAGTGAGACAGGCCACTCCCAAATCCCCGGTCGCTGTGACGACGCTTCCTGCAGGTGTTCGTATGATGGTACCTGCGCAGGCCGGTCAGGGGACGGTAAAGACGTTTTTACTAATTCTCATCTCTTAACTCAAGGTCCGCTGGACTTTTCTGGAGCTTTTAACCACATTTTATCAACTTCATCAACAGATGACGTTTGCTCAGTTGTCGTGGAGATGGATCAGTTGTCCCCATGACAACTGTTGACCAAGTTCCACCTTTAGGTCATGTGATGAGACCCGAACCGTCTCCATGACAACTGAGAGATGAGGTCCGTGAGATGTGGTTGAAAGCTCTGGAAACAGCTAGTGTCCGGATCCCACGCAGTATGAAAAAGTATGGACTTTGATTTTAGTAACTTCCAGCTCTGGATAAGTTCCAGACTATCGCCCCCATTCTGTTTCCCCGGTGCCGCGTGAGAGCGCACGCCACGGCGGCCCGAGGGCGAAAGCAAGGCAAGAAGCATGGCGTGCGGCTGAACGCACACACTCGTACGCACAGCTGCCTCTGCGGCGTCGCAGCTTGTCTCAACCGTAAACCGCGTAAGGAAACCTTTATGGCTGCGCTCGTCGTCGTTTCCATGGACACAGTGAATAAACGAGGCTGCACAGACGCCGTGAAAATGAAACGATTTAACTTTATTGATAAAAGAGACTATTTGTTGTACAAGTAAGTTTTATGTGAATCAAAGTCAGCGGACGTGTTTTCTAGTTACCCGGTGAATTGTACATGAACGCCCCTTCTGTAGCGGTTGAAGGCACGCAGGTATTTAAACTTACACGACACTGTTTTAGCGCTGCAGCGTGAATAAAATGCTGTGCGTTGAACTTGTCTGGGTTTGGTGTTGATTGATGTGGATGAGCTGCAGTAACTAGCTACAGTCTTCTGGCAATTCTTTGGCAACACAATGGCGTCCATACTTTACCATACCATACTTTATTATGTTATTGACATAATAAACATTTAGCTATTTGTACTCGAATGTCAGATATGTTCTGAAAAATCTACCGAGAAGTCTGGAAACGCGAGTGTGGTGAAGTGTAGGAGCGCTGTAGTCAGTAGACCTCGAGTCCCGGTGTTTCTTAGTCCACTTACTGGAACTTCTGGTGCTTTCAGCTACATCCCTTGGCCTTCCTCATTGGCTTGAGTCTACTCAGTTGTCATCAGTTATATGGAGTTATACGACCACCTGTTGTCATGTGATCATTAAACAATTTCCATGACAACGGAGCAACTCCAGACGCTGTTGAAGGCCACAAAATGTGACTGACAAAAAATTCTCAACAAAATGTTCCAGAGCTTTCAAACTTGTGAATGAACTTTGACTCTCAACAGATTAATCCTTGTTCTAACACCTCCCTCCTCCTTCCTGTCTGCTCTCAGCCAATAGGAAGCAGTCCTCAGATGAGCGGCATGGCGGCGTTGGCGGCGGCGGCGGCGGCGACTCAGAAGATCCCTCCGTCCACAGCGGCGATGCTGAACGTCCCTGCAGGAGCAACAATTGTAAAGACAGTGGCTGTGAGTCCAGGATCCAGCAGTCTGCCAGTCAAGGTGGCCGCTCCAGTTACAATGGTACCGTACGCAGCTCTCATATTACCGTTTCTCTGGGAAATATATACACGAGTTCATTTCTTTTGTTTGTCCCCATTAGTTTCACCGCAGGGCGCTGGTAAACGCCAGTCAGCGCCATCAAGTGGGATGAGCTGAATTAGCCACCAGCTAGCGATGACGCTACTTGAAAGTAGGCGTGCGTGCGTGTATTCAGGCTCAGGCGTTCACAGACTGACTGCTGCATTTTATTTTCTGTGGTTAATATCTTGAACAAAACCTAGCTAACTCAGGGACGTCATAACTAGCCACCACACTGATTTACGTGGTTAACTAGCCGTGACATACAGCCATAGTTAACGTAGCCTACATTCTTCACCAGCCTTCATGTACCGTGTGTCGGGTCGCTCTGCGGACTGGACGCAGAGACTAACGTTAAACTTTCTGCTGAGATGCTGAAGCAGAGACGTCGAGCCGTTGTGGTCGGCTGGTTCGGCTTTACAACGGACGCTCTGCGCAGAGTTTTCATGGACACTTCCTGTCTCTTCTCTGCGCCCCTCGCTATCGCGTGTAAAGGCGTCGCAGTGTAAACATTATAGAGTGTAAACATTATACAGTGTAAAGGCGTCGCAGTGTAAACATTATACAGTGTAAAGGCGTCGCAGTGTAAACATTATACAGTGTAAAGGCGTCGCAGTGTAAAGGCGTCGCAGTGTAAACATTATAGAGTGTAAACATTATACAGTGTAAAGGTGTCGCAGTGTAAAGGCGTCGCAGTGTAAACATTATACAGTGTAAAGGCGTCGCAGTGTAAAGGCGTCGCAGTGTAAACATTATACAGTGTAAACATTATACAGTGTAAAGGCGTCGCAGTGTAAAGGCGCAGTGTAAAGGCGCAGTGTAAAGGCGTCGCAGTGTAAACATTATACAGTGTAAAGGCGTCGCAGTGTAAACATTATACAGTGTAAAGGCGTCGCAGTGTAAAGGCGTCGCAGTGTAAACATTATACAGTGTAAAGGCGTCGCAGTGTAAAGGCGTCGCAGTGTAAACGTGTTTTTTCTCCGTGTGTCTCAGGTGAGTAACCCAGCCACTCGCATGCTGAAGACTGCTGCTGCTCAGGTGGGCGGAGCCTCCGTAGTCTCCACCCCCGGGACCCCCAGCCGACCAATCATCACGGTCCATAAGTCCGGCACGGTGACGGTCTCCCAGCAGGCTCAGGTGGTCACCACGGTGGTGGGCGGAGTCACAAAGACCATCACTCTCGTTAACAGTCCACTCAGTGTGGGAGGAGGCGGAGCTCTGGTGAGTGATGTCACCTGCTGGTCACTGAATGAAAACTATTTTTAATTTCACCACCTGAGGAACTGACTATTTTTTCACTTTGTCTCAGGAGAAATATCAAGTTACTCAATCCAGAAACAAACTGTAATAACCATGAATCAGAAATTCTAAAAAGGCACAAATAAAGATATATATATATATATATATATATATATATATATATATATATATATATATATATATATATATATATATATATATATAAATAAAAACAAACAACATTTAGAGCTGAGTCATCATAATTTTTTAAGCAAAGATCCCAAACATTCTCTCGTTTGTTTTATATCATAGTACACTGAATATCTTTGAAGATGTCACCATGGAAACTGAGGTGGACATTTTTCACAGTGTTTTGACATTTTGAACATTAACCGATTAAATGAGACGTAAATTAGCATATGAATAGGTAATCAGAGTAACCGTCAGTTGTCGTCCTAATATGTGTAAAAATAAACACAAAGCGTTTACCTGAGTGAACTCATGGAGGCAGTAATAACGAACGTCAGGTGGTTTAAAGCATGGAGAGACAGCAGCACACTACATGGGGATTTACACAATATGCTTTTGTCAATATAACATTTACCCATTAAGACTTTTTCTAGTGTAATGATAATAGTCATTAAAAGTAAATTAAGGTAAATGTCATTAAAAGTATAAGACTCATTAATACACCACATTAGAGTGAAAGAGGATGAGGAATCATTTCTTTCTGTTGCTTACAGAAAGTTCAGATATAACACGGTTCACGTTTCCCCGGACGTCAGATGCTGTTTAACAAACTACTTAAAATTGCTGTTAAATTCTCTAAAAGGAATTTATGCACATTTGTGTGTAAATTATAATTAAAAACCTGAATAAACCAGAATATGTGATCAAAACCTTTTTGATGCCATTTAGGAAGAAAATGTGACACATTATAAATATTAAGCCCTCAGACAGACCTGATGACATCACTCCTCCCTCTGTTTCAGTTTGGTAACCTGGGTAACCTGGGTAACCTTGGTAACCTGGGTAACCTGGGTAACCTGGGGAAGGTGGTGTCAGTGGTTCAGACCAAACCAGTTCAGAGTGGAGCAGTTACTGGTCAGGCTGGGAGCAGCCCAGTCACCCAGATCCTCCAGGTACTGGTTACTGAGGACACACACACACACACACACACACACACACGTTAACGCCTGACAGCAGAGACATTAACCCCCCGCCCGTATCAGACGAAGGCGCTCTCCGGCAGGAACCATCTTGAAGTTGGTGACGTCAGCAGATGGTAAACAGACCACCCTCCTCAGCACCGCGCAGGCCGGATCCACACCAACCAAACAGACCATCCTGGGCGTTGCCCCGGCAACCTCCAAACCTGGCACCACAATCATCAAGACCATCCCAATGTCGGCGCTACATGGGGGGGCAGGTACAGGAAAAACACACCTGAATGCCTGAGCTGCTTTTCATTTTAAACTGGGTGATTGACTGAGCGACGCTCCTCCCCCTGCAGGTGCTAACAGTCCAATCACCATCCTGACCACCAAGATGGTGACACCAGGAAGTGCTGGAAAAATCATCACCACCGTCCCCAAAATCACTGCAGCTGGGCAGCAGGGGCTCACACAGGTAACACACACATCTACGGCACACCTGGAAAACCAAAACCATTCAGTTTAACTCTGGAAAGGCAGTTAACACACGGGGACTCACGGGGGGTAAAAACAAAACTAATCAGGAACCAAAATACTGTAAATTGAAAGAATATAAGAAGAACCTCTTAAACTGCTTCCCCACGCTGCGTGTAAGTGAACATTGTTCGGACGCCTTGTTTCTTAATCCGAATCAGGTTTACTGCCAAGGAGGTTTTCACATACAGGACTTTGGTATTTTGGTGCAAAACAATAAACGTAGTAAGTAGAAAATGTAAAGAAAGATAAAGCAGCTGCTGCAGGTCAAGAAGCATAAATAGACAATTAAATGTGAAACAATGTTATAAAGAATAATTATTATATATACTTATTTAAATGAAAGCGCTGTGCAGTTAAGAGTATAAGATTATTTGCAGTGTGCATGATAGTAGTCCAGGAGATGCGGACTTTACGTTTATATAACGTGTAGTTAGCTAAACTAAACTGGTGGCTGTAGTTTTTACAAATCGCTCACAGTTTTCACTTCTTACTGTTTCTTACTTACAGCTTTGAGGCTCTGATGTTTCTCATCTGAGTTTTCTGATTTCATTGCTGCTGCAGTTGTCAAGTATGATAAGGTGATTTTAATTTCCATGTTGATGATGCAACAAATGTCCCAGCAAGGGATTTTATTAGTGTAACTGAGTCTTTTTAATGTTTTACAACATGTAAACGGTCCCACTCATGATGGCCATACACTTGACCTAGTGTTCACCTTGGGCATGATCAAAAATGTATTTTGTTTTTTAAATCCCACCATTTTAGCCCATAAGCGCAGTCAGTCTATAGCCACTTTTTGTGTTGGATCAAGAAGGATTATCCTTTTCACATATTGATGACATGGTGACTAATTAATGAACTGTGTGCGTCTGCTCTAGATGCTGCTGACCCCTTACGACCAAATCAGTTTTTAAGACCAATTCTTCTCCGTGGCTAAATGATGACAAGCAGAGCGTAGGTGGGAAAACTTGTCCATTATAATCGAACGAAAGACTTGATGGTCTTGCTGAATCAAAAGATCGAGGATGCACAAACCGCTTATTTCAATAATCTCATCACCACAAACAAACACAATCCGAGGTTTCTTCTTAAATCTATTGACCGCCTCTTAAACAACTCCGCCTCCTGCATGTCCTCGCCTTTGGTGGTAGATTGTGAACATTTGTTTATCCTTCTTTGTAGACAAAATCAACAGAATAAGAACTTGTATCCCCCCCGCAGCCTCCTTTGACACTATTGACCACGCTACTGTAATTGATCGGTTGGGATATCTGGTGTAGCACAAACAAGGTGTCCACCTGTGCTCCTTTGACTTGTGGGGGGCCTCAGGGGTCAATTCTCAGACCCATTTTATTTTCATTATATAAGCTCCCCGTCAGGGCACTTGATCCATCAGTTCAGCTGTGTGTTTTATCAGCGCTACGCTGATGACACACAACTCTACTTATCCGCCTGGTGATCTCTCAAATTTAACTACTCTGCACACGTGCCCGGCCGAGATTAGTAACTGGATGTCTTCCGATTAAATTTACTATTCAGTTCAAGATCCTCCTCCTCATTTATAAGGCTTTGAATAATCTTGCTCCAGAATATATTAGTGAGCTACCAATGCCTTATACCCCTGCTAGGCCACTCGGATCCTCTGAACGAGGCCTGCTAGTTGTACCTCGTTCACGACTGAAAACACGAGGGGACTGTGCGTTCGCTGTCCTGGGTCCCAGGCTCCCCCTGGGAGTCAGGTCAGCAAACCCCTTGGATGTTTGAAGTCCCACTGAAGACCCATCTCTTGTGTTTTTGTGCTTGAGTCATGTACACTATTCTGTTTTATGTGCGTTCTTTTCTTTTAACTTTTCTTCCTGTTGTAAAGCACTTTGTAACCTAGGTTTTGAAAGGTGCTATATAAATAAAACTTACTTAGTGGGGGGTTAAGGTGGTGTGAGTCAGTGTGAGTGGGGGTCCCGGGCCTTGTTCACGAGGCCGGCTGCAGTCAGGAAGAAACTGTTTTTGCGGCGTGAGGTTTTGGTCCTGATGGATGCCGAGGGGAGTGATGGTGTCCCGGGTGGGAGGGGTCAGCCACAATCTTTCCTGCTCGCCTCAGAGTCCTGGAGGCCTACGGGTCCTGGAGGCCTACGGGTCCTGGAGACCTACGGGTCCTGGAGACCTGCGGGTCCTGGAGACCTACGGGTCCTGGAGACCTACGGGTCCTGGAGACCTACGGGTCCTGGAGACCTACGGGTCCTGGAGACCTACGGGTCCTGGAGACCTACGGGTCCTGGAGACCTACAGGTCCTGGAGGGAAGGTAGATTGCAGCCAATCACCTTCTCTCTCTCTCTTCTTTTTTTTTTTTTTTTTAAAGATTATTTTTTTGGCATTTCTGCTTTATTGTGTGATAGTGATAGCTGGAGAGAGAGGGCATGGCATGCAGCAAAGGGCCGTGGGCTGGAATCGAATACATGGGGCGCGCACTCTACCAGGTGAGCTGCCAATCACCTTCTCCTTCAGCGTACCAGATGGTGATGGAGGAGGTGAGGATGGACTCAGTGATGGCGGTGTAGAAGTGCACATCATTGTCTTTGGCAGGTTGAACTTCTTCAGCTGCCGCAGGAAGTACATCCTCTGCTGGGCTTGCTTGGTGAGGGAGCTGATGTTCAGCCCGGGAAGCGGAAGGACTCCACGGTGTCGACTGGGGAGTCACGCAGGGTGATGGGGGCGGGTGGGGCTGGGCTCTTTCTGGTAATCCACTACCATCGCCACGGTCTTCAGAGCGAAACATGTGGGTCTGTTTTCAGGTGGTGTTGAAAGGAGCTCCGGGGACGCCTGGTACGATCCTCAGGACCGTCCCAATGAGCGGAGTCAGACTGGTGTCACCGGGAGCTGTCGGCACCAAACCCACCGTCACCACACTGGTCGTCAAAGCAACCACAGGTAAACACTGGTCAGGTGCTCTTTACTTCAGGAGGAGTCCCTCAGCTGTAACACTGACCCAGCTTAAAGGGGACCTTTTATGCTTTCCCAAATTTATAATGTTACAATGTCGGATGTTCATATTAAACGTGGTTCGCTGCTGCCGAGTCGAGAGAGAAACAGCGCCTCAGCTGCAAACGTTCAGGGGAAAAGTTCAACGTATCCGGTGACAAAACAGGCTCCTGACGTTATTTATTTACTCTCCAGCAGCTCGGTAACAACGTAGCGTGAAGTCGACACTCAACAGACTCAAACCACCAGCGCGCCGCCGTCTGCTGAGCTGCAGAACGATGACGAGATGCGCTGACGCCGACCTTTCAATCTGCTACTGACAAGCTACAGCTGGCTAGCTACCTCGCTAACACAGCAAACAGTTGGGATAAGCATGAGTGGCGTGACGGTTGCCAGGGACAGGGTTGTAATACTGGTCACAGCGGCTCGCCGCCCAGGAAGTTGGCCAATCAGAAGAAAGTGGGCTTTTAGGGAGGGGGGCCTTAAAGAGACAGGAGCTAAAACGGCTTGTTTCAGTCAGGATGAACTGAGGTGCTGCATAAAGATAAATAAGGATTTATTTTTTTTACTGTGAATACAAATATAGAGCTGGAAATGAGAACCATAGGTCCCCGTTAAAGGAACCGTTCTCTGTCTCCATCCGTCCGTCTCTGAGTGGACGGACTCTGACAGGTGTGTTTGTGTCTCAGGTATGTCCAGTCTGGGGACAGCAACAGGAAGCGTCTCCACCACGGTGGCAGGAGGAGCTGTCTCCACTGCCAACGCCTCCCTGGCAACGCCCATCACCACCCTGGCAACCATCGCCACGCTAGCCAGCCAGGTTACCACAGCAACCGCCACCCCCACAGGACCCAAACAGGTAACAAGACTGAAGGCTCTGTGCTGTACTGTAGTAACACTCTAGGTTTGTGTCTCTGTACTGCGCTATAGTACTGTAGTAATAAAATATCCAGTTTTATTTATACAGCACCAAATCATAGCAGAAGTTACCTCAGGGCACTTGTCACATAGAGCAGGTCTCTGTACTGTAGTAATACTGTAGTACTGTGTCTGCAGGTGACTCTGATCACGACTCCCAGCGGTGCAGAGGCTCAGCCGCTGGTCCAGGATCTGCCCGTCTCCATTATGGCTTCTCCTACTTCAGAAGAACCTGGAAGTACTACAAATACTACTACTACTACTGCAGGGGGAGAGGCTGGAGACACTGCAGCTGCTACAGGTACAGTACTACTACTACTACTATCACTGCAGATACTAGTATTCGTTCCAGCTACTGTTCAGGATGGAGCAGGATACAAAGACGAGCACTGATACTGCAGTACTACCATCGCAGTGCAGTAAACTGTCGTAGCTGATGTGAATAATCAGGTGTGTTGATGATGTCACTGTGATGATGCTGCAGTGACGTTGGTCTGCTCCAACCCGCCCTGTGAGACCCACGACACCGGCACCACCAACACCGCCACAGTCGCCACGGCAACCATGGGTGGTAATGACAGAGCGTGCTCCAACCCGCCCTGTGAGACCCACGACACCGGCACCACCAACACCGCCACAGTCGCCACGGCGACCATGGGTGGTAATGACAGAGCGTGCTCCAACCCGCCCTGTGAGACCCACGACACCGGCACCACCAACACCGCCACCGTGGCCCCCGCCAGCCTGAGCCGGGTGCTGCAGGTGAGCTGACTGTGACGTGTTTATAATGTCAGTCGGTACTGATCCGGTTCTGTCAGTGTTTACATCCTGTAGAGCAGCAACAGAGTCTCCACCTCCTGTAATGAGCTGCTGTGGTGGAGACGCTGCCACAGGTCAGACGGTGTTGTGTTGACGTGGGAAGGCGCTCAGCAGTGACATCAGCATAAATATGGGGCCATTGTTGTAGCAGAACTACTCACAGATGCGAGTGGAGAGTTGTGTAACTGTGTCTCAGTCCGTGTGTGCGTAATCACATTTGTGATCGTGTAGACAAATCTGTACATCTTTATCTACATAAAAAGTAGTGCTGTCAAAATTACCACGTCTTGCGATTAAGTTGAAATATTTAACGCATTAAAAATATTTAACGCGATTAACGGATTGCTGTCTTTCAGACACTGTAGCGGCTCAGTTTAAAGATACTGGTATCTTATGAAACTAGACGACCTAGGGCATCCATTGGTACCGTCATGCTGTCTTGTCGGGAAGGAGGCAAAATAACGCTCCACAGTCAGGCTGAAGTTTGGCGAGGGGAAAGGGTCCCTTTGAACTCTCTGTGAATCAGAATCGTTCCTTGTTCTGTTTTCATATCTGTTGTGGACCTTGTTGAAATCCAGCTGGCACTGTTGTTAACTGTCATTTATATTAGTGCACAGAAGAAAGCTGATATCTAATTTTAATGGCCTTGAAATTCAGCTGGCAATTTAACATATAGGCCTGTGTTTTATTTCGTTCGTTCGTGCAGATAAGAATTACGCCTTTCAAGCTGACAGTCAATGGCCTTGATGGTTTTATTGAAACTGTAGTTCACAGGAGAGAATCTGTGTTCAAAGTTAAAAAGATGCTATTAAACAATAGTATTTGAATTTGAATATACCTCCGTGGTGTTGATTCTACATTAATTCCATGATTTTACATTTTAACATCCATGGCGAAATGTCAGGTCAGTGCTGTATACCCAAATAATGTAATAAGACGGAATAAAAATATCTTTTTATGATATTTTTGTCCTACGGAAATGGCTGCAGACTCTTAACGTACGACGTTACACCTGAGCAACATGTAAAATACTGTAATAAATCAGAATCAGCTAAACTGGCCAACTATGTGAACACATACAAGGAGTTTGACTCACAAGGACAAAAAAGATAAGGAACTATTATACATACAAGCAGGTGAGAAATATGTGTTCCTGTACAGTCGTTGTGTTACATGTCAACCCTGTGAAACAGACAAACGGCTGCTGTGTCAGGTAACAGGTGAGCGGTGGTTGAATCTGAAACCTTCAGGTGCTCCTTTCTCCTCCTCAGGTGAGCTCCAGCCAGCCTTCAGCTCAGCAGTCTGCTCCTCCACATCCTGTCAGTCTGAACGGAGGGAACACCTGCTCCAATCCACCATGTGAGACCCACGAAACAGGAACCACCAACACCGCTACCACAGCAGGAGCTGGAGGACTCAGACAGGTGAGAGAACACCTGACTGCAGACTGCAGGTGTGCACTGATGATCGGTGATTGGTTAAACCTGTTTCTGCCTCCAGGTGTGTTCCAACCCGCCATGTGAGACCCACGAGACAGGAACCACCAACACCGCTACCACAGCAGGAGCTGGAGGACTCAGACAGGTGAGAGAACACCTGACTGCAGACTGAAGGTGTGCACTGATGATCGGTGATTGGTTAAACCTGTTTCTGCCTCCAGGTGTGTTCCAACCCGCCATGTGAGACCCACGAGACAGGAACCACCAACACCGCTACCACAGCTACAGGTAACCTGCTGACACACCTGGAGCCTAATTTCTAACCGTTAAAACGTGCGTACGCCACTTCACACAGAAAAGATTTATAAAAACAAACAGGAAGTTATAACCCAGACGTGAGAACACTTTTAGAAAGTGGAGACAGTGAAGCACTGAACTAAAGTCGGGCTTCTAATGATCCTCGTCACATATTTCAGTTCTCTGAATGTCCTGATTCACTTTCACAACAAGCAAATGTCAACGCCCCCTCCTGCCAACATGGAGGGGTCGGGGTTTATGACCTGTACTGCAGCCCGCCACCAGGGGGCGATCCAGATGTTTTGCTTCACTGCTGGGGAGCTGACATGTCGTCCATCTTTATATACAGTCTGTGCTTCAAACGTGTTACATGTTGATGTTGACGGATTTATAAATGGAGAACTGCACAGTTGGATAAATTAGAGTGTGTCCTTTCTTTACCTCAGCTGCAGAGGTACCAGGCCTTTATCTGAAGCAGGCTTATATCAGAGACGGGCCTTTATCTGAAGCAGGCTCACATCAGAGACGGGCCTTTATCTGAAGCAGGCTTATATCAGAGACAGGCCTTTATCTGAGGCAGGCTCATATCAGAGACGGGCCTTTATCTGAAGCAGGCTTATATCAGAGACGGGCCTTTTATCTGAAGCAGGCTTATATCAGAGACGGGCCTTTATCTGAAGCAGGCTTATATCAGAGACGGGCCTTTATCTGAAGCAGGCTCATATCAGAGACGGGCCTTTATCTGAAGCAGGCTCATATCAGAGACGGGCCTTTAGTCTGAAGCAGGCTCATATCAGAGACGGGCCTTTATCTGAAGCAGGCTTTTATTGTGTAACATGTGCAGGATCGTATTGTGGAAAATTCGGTGACTTGCACGGTTGTCAAATTTCTCAAATGAAGCTGCCGCCATCTTGTGGCACTTGGACGTTACAACAGAATACAGTTTGGCTCATCAACGTACAGACACCCGCAGTGACTGAAATAGGACAATAAAATGAATCCAGAACAACAAAGCGTTGAAAATATGTTGGCAGCACATGATGTAACAGGCACCAGGAGTTCGTCCACGCATGTTTCACACCATTTATAGCTTTTGTCTGGACCCTAAACATTTTTCAACTTGGAGTCCTGGAAACGTTCTGTTGTTCCACAAAATGACGAGCAGCTTGTTTTCTGAAATGTGACAAAAGCCTTTAAATGTGTTTCTGACGTCCTGAAACTGTTTGCAGCTGTTGGTCCTGTGAGATCAAAGAGAAACGGTGGCGTTGCTGCGCAGCGAACCCAAACAGTAACGTTTAGTGTTTAAGAGCGTCGCACATGGTGCGTTCGACAGGAAGTGACGTCACTTCCTGTCCTCTGTCTCCAGCTCAGCAGGGTGGAGACGGTCTGCAGGGAGACTCCACAGACCCCTCCTCCTCCTCTGACCCCGCCTCCTCCACCACAGCCAGTCAGAGCAGAGCTGTCACCACGGTTACACAGGCCACACCCACCCCTGGGCCATCCATACCTGTGAGTGACGCGCACACAAACACACAGCGCCTTAATCATCATTATTACATCATCACCATCATCTCTGACGTCCCATGATTCCCTCTGTGTGCAGGAGATCTCCTCATTGGTCGGAGAGGGCAGGGCGGAGTCCTCTGAGGAGGCTGTTGCCATGGTGACCGCAGCAGAGGGGGAGGAGCCTATGCAGACGGACAGCCAATCAGGGCATGTGATGTCATCAGAAGCCTCAGTGTTACAGGTTCATGTGGAGGGCAGCGAGGCGGCAGCACAGGTACACACACACACACACACACACACACACACACACACACACACACAGAGAGACACACACACACAGACACGCACACAGAGACACACACACACACACACACACACAGAGACACAGACACACACACACACACACACAGAGACACAGACACAGAGACGCACACACAGAGACACACACGCGCACACAGAGACACACACGCACACACAGAGACACACACACACACACAGAGACACGCGCACACACAGAGACACACACACACACACAGAGACACACACACAGACACACACACACACAGAGACACACACACACACACACAGAGACACACACACACAGAGACGCACACACAGACACACACACAGATAACCAATCAGCTCGTCCCTCTCTCAGATGGACAGCGGTCTTCCTCAGGAGCTGATGTCATCTGAGGGGGACGGAGCTGAGCTGGTCTCCGGGGCGACGACCCTGATGGTGACGGGACTGACCTCGGATCAGCTGGCTGTTACCACGGCAACAGAGGAGGCAGTTCACCAGGCGACTATACAGGCGGTCCTGCAGGCAGCAGGACACATCGGTGAGATACACAGAGATGCGCTGTGTGTGTGTGTGTGTGTGTGTGTGTGTGTTTATTGATTCAGTATTTATTATTGATTTAACCAGGAAGTGTCTTGAGTCTCACTACAGGAGTCCACACAGAGCCGCATGATAGAAGCACAGCGCTCACCTTAATGTTCCAGAAGTGCGTCTCAAACAGTCTGAAGATGCAGTTTAGTCCGGTTCAGAACTGATTCTGCGTCTTGTGGATCTGGTCTGTCGGAAAGAGGCGAAAGCAAAGAAGTCGCTGTCTTCACGAGCATTTGTCTCGGTGCAGGAGACGCGTCGGTGGACCAGCCCGTCCCCATCGTTCTGACCCAGCAGGAGCTGGCAGCTCTGGTCCAGCAGCAGCTGCAGGACGTCCACAACCAAGCAGAACCAGCAGAACCAGAACCGCAGCACAGCAGCGTGCCCACAGGTAGACCCCTGATGGGGACCCAGGTGACCCGCAGGTCCTGAGTCCGTAGTTTAAAGGTCGGAGGTCACAGCGGAGTCAGCTATTTTGATAATCACTTCATTTTATTACGCAGATCTTTACTCAGCGCTTTGCTTTTCTTTGTCACATCGTTCGAAAAGGAAAATGTTTGTTGGTCAAATAAAATCATCAAAATCATCAACTGACCAAATAATCGTTAACGAAGACGAGCGTCAGTGTCGCTGTGTGACGACGCTCAGCTTTAGTAACAGACGTCACGTAATAATATAATAATATAATGAAGAAAATCAGTTCAGAAGTAAATATACAGATATTTATCTGAACAGCTGATGACCGAAGATATTTGTGAAACTAACTTGACACAGCGCTGATCGCCGTTGAAAGAAACGGCGAGATGTAATAACCGATCGTCGCTCTGGCGACTCGCAGTCTGCTGACCTCCTCCCTCGTGTTTCCCAGAGGGCCTTGCTCCAGCAGACAGCCTGAATGACCCGACGGCAGAGAGCAACGGACACGAGCTGACATCATCGGCAGTGACGAGCGCCGTGGCCCGATTGGCCAGTACGTTTGGCCCCGCCCCTCCTCTGACGGCCAGCCCGGCTAAGATTCAAACTGCTGCGCTCGCCGAGGTGACCAATGGCATGGCAGCAACTGCCGGGGTGAGAGACGCAACGCTGCAGAGCGACAGCGGGGGCTAACAACATGCTAACAACATGCTAACAACATGCAACTCTGTGTGTGTGTGTGCGTGTGCGTGTGTGTATGTAGAAGCAGGCCGTCCAGGTGAGGTCATCAGCGAGGGACAGTCAGTGGTACGACGTCGGCATCGTCAAAGTGACCAACATGGTGGTCACTCATTACTACGTCCCCTACGACGACAACATGGCCGACGTAAGAGCTTCCGCTTGTCTTCATCGCATCATTTCCCGACGACAGACTTTGACTCAAACAGACGCTTCGATCCGTCTGTCTCCTCCTCGACTTTCTTAAGACCTTTGCTTTGAATTCTGGGTAAATTAAGAAAAACATGGCTGCCGCTCGGCGGGAGCGACTTACTGTCTGACAGACTCTTAATGTGGAAGGACTGACTGTCACCATGGAAACGTGGCTCTCACAGCCGTGTTTTCAAAATAAAAGCACAGATGACCTACAAACTTAACTTCACCTGAAACATCGTCCCCAGTCTCTACAAGGTTTTACTGTACGTTTGATCAGATTATTGATCAGATGTTGATCGGGACATTGATGATGATGTTGCTGATGTGTCTCCCTGCAGGATGACTCGGGTGCGCTGCCAGACTACAGTCAGATGAGAAAGGTGGAGCTGCAGCCGGGGACCGCCTATAAGTTTCGGGTCGCCGGGATCAATATCTGCGGGCGCGGTGCGTTCTCGGAGGTGTCGGCGTTTAAAACGTGTCTTCCCGGTTTCCCCGGAGCGCCCTGCGCCATCAAGATCAGCAAGGTGAGACACACTTCCTGTTTGGGATGTTGAGAACCGGCAGGACGTGTTTCCCTGATGTCACGGTGTTGGTGGGTTACCGTGGAAACCGTGATCAGTGGCCGCACGCCACCTTTTCCTTCAACGCTTTGAGTCCTGTCGACTTTTCTTCTGTTTGAGCTCTGCTTCAGCTTCTCGTGTCTCCGAGTGTCTCTGTGCACCTTTACCTTTCCCACACCTGCTCACACCAGTGGCCGCTTTGTTAGGTACACCTGGACAGTCTGACGCGGTCCGATACAACGGCGTTCGGTTGTGGTTAACACGGGCAGAGAGGCGTTCATCGGGCCGCGGGTTTATTGCAGTTTTGTGTGTGTGTGTGTGTGTGTGTGTGTGTCATATTTAGAGGTGTTTCTAATGTTTTGCAGAACCTGGACGGGGCTCAGCTCACCTGGGAGCCTCCTGCCGTCACATCAGGGAAGATCACGGAGTACTCGGTGTACCTGGCCATCCAGTCCAGCCAGGCCACCTCCTCTGGTTCAGGTTCCGGTCCGGCCCAGCTGGCCTTCATGAGGGTCTACTGCGGTCCCAACCCGTCCTGCCTGGTCCAGGCCTCCAGCCTCGCCAACGCCCACATCGACTACACCACCAAGCCTGCCATCATCTTCCGCATCGCCGCTCGCAACCAGAAGGGCTACGGGCCGGCCACGCAGGTCCGGTGGCTACAAGGTGAGCGTGATAGCAACCAGCGGGGCGGTGGAAAGTAGGAAGTGAGAGGAACAAACAAGTCGTATCACTGATGTCTGTGTGTCTTTGTCCTCCGGTAGAAAGCAGTAAAGACGCCAAACCAGCAGCGAAGAGACCAGGAGCTTCTCCTGATTTGTAAGAACTGATTATATTTACACATGCAGGAAATAAACGGTCAGATTTGAATGCAACATTGAACCTTTTCAAAGTAAAGTTGTTGATTGTCCAAAACAAACAGTGTTGTGTTAAAAGCTCAGTTTAAATACTGATTCTAGTTAATATATGACCTTTGTACTGAAATGTCGTGAATCTCCGTAACACTGCTTTTATTTTGAAGCTCCCGCTCCCCGGTGGGCGGCAGCGACTTTACGCTAAAGGCAGCCTGTTGGTCATGTGACCTCACCTGGCAGGTGTGACTGCAGTCACAACGTGTGTTGTGCAGCGAGTCAGTGAGCTTCAGGCAGTCAAACGTTTGTTATTCTAGTTTTTCAGTTCGTTAAATAAAGTTGAAGCCCAGAGCAGAACCTCTGGGCTACAGGTGAGGAACCGCGAGGAACGTGAAGTACTTCATCGGGTGGTTCAGACAGTAAAACTCGATTATACAGTGTAATACCAAATACATACTTACACTATTACCACGTCACATTTCACTCAAAGCAACTTAAAATCAAAGCTTTTAAACTCAATAACTCGTGAAATGATTCAGCACTTTATCAACAATGAAACCTGCAGGAATATTTAAATCCTCTCCGTCACGTGACCTCCTGTCTGTGCCCTGCTGACGTCACTGTGACATCACCAGAGGACGTCTAAATCAGTGAAATGTCCCTTTAAATGTCGTCAACACTGTGTATTTGTTTTCTTGTCGTCAGTAAACCTGTCGGACCAAAGAAGTTCAGAACCGACCAATAGGAGGAGCCGACGTTCTGCTGCGGACTGTGATTGGTTGCCAGCGTCTTAAGCTCCACCCTGCAGCTGGTTACCATGTCGACGAGGAGGAGGCAGGGCTCTGACAGCTTCCTGTCCCACAGGAAACAGACAAAATAAAAGACTTGTAGGATATTTGTACATTATCGACCAATCAGAACTCTTTTCTTCTTCTAAAGTGTTTTTGTTGTCATGGAGACAGCGAGGGGCGGAGTCCACAGCTTTTCACCTTCAAATGTCAACAATAAAGTTGTTTGTTAAACGTAGATGTAGCTGTCTGTGTCTCGCCCGTCTCTGAGGTCGTGTCAAAGGTCGCCGCGCTGTCGGGGGCGGAGTTTAAACGAGCTCTGTTGTAAATTTTCTTTCTGTAGCATCAAAAGATTTTGTTTTTCCTTGACGTCTGTATGAAAAGAAGTTATTTTTTCTTCTGTGGTTTCTGTTTCTTCTTCTGTTGATGAAGTGTTGGCCGCAGTGATGCAGCTCACCCATTGGTCAGTTTGTCTGAGCAGGAAGCGAATGATTTTTCAGCTGTTTGAAAATCGAACCTGTTTGTGAATATTCTCTTGAACAATAAAGATTTTTAGAGCATTTTTTTACCGGCCGTGTGGAATCCACTTCCTGTCATCAAACCTTTACACATTAAAGTTGTAATCTGTCAGACTTTCAGCTTCTGTTTGTGCTCGCCGTCTTTACGTTCGGTAATTATCTGTATCGTAGTTTTCATCGTTGGTGGCGTAGTCCTGCGTTCCCGCTCATTCCCACGCCGCTGACAAGAAAACCCTGCAGCCCGTAATCCAGTGTCTGTAGATCTGATCCGATATCAGCCTCACCGTTTCCCGTTCGCTCTGCTACACAGCTGGATTAGCTTACTGCTAATGCTAACACAACGAGCAGGAAGCGTTCAGCGGCTTTTCACAGCTTCTTCTGTGGCAGCGGCGCTCTGAGCGCGAACCAGAGCGGCGGCAGACGAACGAGCTGAAAGTCTCCGTGAAGCCGAGCTGCAGGTTCGGCTGATGGTTCAGAGCCGCCGACGCGTCGCTTCATACAGGGCTGTTATTAAAATACACATTACAGCTGCTTTAAAGTCTTTTAATATCCACTCTGACCTGCAGGTGGTGAATCTTCACCGTGACGCTCGGTCCAACCACAGAAACAGACTGAAGACTCATCAGTCAATAGAAGGAGCGCAGTGCTAACCCTAACCCTGCATCCTGGGAGCGCAGTGATCTAGTCGGGTAATAAGGTATTATGAGCTCTTTAAGATACGATGGTGCCTGACCATTAAGAGCTTTGGAGGTGAGGAGAAGGATTTTAAATTGTATTCTGGATTTTACAGGGAGCCAGTGCAGAGAAGCTAATATTGGAGAGATATGATCTCTTTTCCTGGTTCTTGTCAGTACACGTGCCGCAGCGATCTGGATCAACTGGAGAGTCTTAAGGGACTTATTCAGGCAGCCGGATAATAAGGAACTGCAGTAGTCCAGCCTGGAAGTAACAAATGCAGGGACTAGTTTTTCGGCATCATTTTGAGACAGGATGTGCCTGATTTTTGCAATGTTGCGTAGGTGAAAGAAGGCAGTCCTTGAAGTTTGTTTCATGTGGGAGTTAAAGGATAAATCCTGATCAAAGATAACTCCGAGGTTCCTTACGGTGCTGCTGGAGGCCAGGGCAATGCCATCTAGAGCAACTGTATCTTTAGATGACGTGTCTCGAGGTGTTTGGGGCCAAGTACAATAACTTCAGTTTTGCCTGAGTTGAACATCAGAAAGTTGCAGGTCATCCAGGTTTTTATGTCCTTAAGGCATGCTTGAAGTTTAGCTAACTGGTTAGTTTCATCTGGCTTGATCGATAGATATAATTGGATGTCATCTGCTTAACAATGAAAGTTTATGGAGTGTTTCCTAATAATATTGCCTAGAGGAAGCATATATAAGGTGAATAGAATCGGTCCAAGCACAGAACCTTGTGGAACTCCGTGACTAACTTTGGCGTGCACGGAGGACTCACCGTTAACATGTGCAAACTGAGATCGATCTGATAGATAGGATTTAAACCAGCTTAGTGCGGTTCCTTTAATGCCAATCACATGTTCCAGCCTCTGTAACAGGATGTGATGGTCAATGGTGTCGAACGCAGCACTAAGATCTAACAAGACAAGTACAGAGACAAGTCCATTGTCTGATGCAATTAAAAAGTCATTTGTAGTTTTCACCAGTGCTGTCTCTGTGCTATGATGCACTCTAAACCCTGACTGAAAATAAAACTATTGTTATTTAGAAACTATTGTTATTTAGAAAGTCACACAACTGATTGGCGACTGCTTTCTCAAGGATCTTAGAGAGAAAGGGAAGGTCAGATATAACAAACCATCTTAACTGTTTATAAAAACATCAAATGTCACATTTTTCTAAAATGTTTTCTAAAAGATTATAATATAGAGTGTCAGATACTGGATGGACCATATATAATATATATATATATATAACACACACGAGTATATACAGCTACGTGCTGTGTATGTAGTGTAAACCGTCTTCGTCAGTCTTTAAACGGCTCCAGCGATCAGCAGCTCTGGTTTGGTCGAAGCAAATCTTTGATCCACTGCGTTAGATGTGAGAATATTCTGGATGATTAGCTGCACAGCTAACTGAGCTAACTGAGCTAACGAGCTAGCGCGGTGAGATACCTGACGCGCTGCCTCTTCCACAGGTGGACAGTCTCACTTCTGACACATCGCACCTGTAACGCAGAGAGCAGCAGCGAGTTACAGAACCCAGGTGAGAAGCCTGAACTGTACATGGAAACCTGTCACAACCTCCAGGTGGGAGGGGCGTGCGCGTGCGCGTTTCGACCAGCTTTACCTGAAAGTAAAAGGTAGCTGAAGAAGAGATGGAGAGGGCCCCCGCCTGATCAATATATCTTTATGTTTAGAAGTGATTTACATAGATGACAACAATCAGATCAAATCAATCAATAAAAGCCTGAGAATCAATAATAACTGTAATAATAATCACGGGAAGAACACAACCTGCACAGAGAACCAATAAACAATAATCATGACTATCGATAAGGAACAGAGAGACGGTCCGCAGATATCACTGTTATCGATCAGCAAACATCAATCTGTCTGCGTGACGTGAGTCTGTGCGCGCATGAACGTGCGCGTGCCCGCTGCGCTGTGAGCGCGCCACGCGGTGCTGATGGAGCGTCATTCAGTGTGAACAGAGACGCTGCTGTATCGATGAGGAGGAGGAGGAGCAGGGATCCTTCATCCGATCAGATCATCGATCCGCGATGATCGATCAGTGTCCGCAGCCGCGCTGATCAGGTGGTTTGATCCCGGAGCGGAGCGGCTGCACGAGGCGACAATCAGCGTCATCACTCAATCAATCAGCGTCATCGATCACACCTGACGTGAGACGCGGCGCGGTGCGGAGCGCGAGCCGCAGCGGGAGACAATCAGCTGAGCAGAGGACGGAACCGCGACTCTGACTCTGCGGGTTCTGGACTCTGGACGGGTTTCTGGATCATGTGACCGCAGAGTCGCAGGTGCGATCCCCGCCGGAGGCGAAGAGTCAGTGGAGGGAAACCCTCAGGTGATCCGGAGCCGCAGGTGAACCAGGTAGGAGATCTTTGACCCTCCGACACCATCACTAACAGGCAACACTGGTCCCTCTCACATCGAGGAAACCGCACACCAGACTCCATTTAAAAGTTGGCCGTTTTAAGGTTGCTTCGCTGGTCTGCGATAGAGCACAGCGGGAGAACAAAGATAAGTCGCCTCCTTGAAGTCTCACGAGCTTCTCTTTAATTCGGCTCTCAGTTAATAACAGAAGTCATTTATCAGAATAATATCTCGCTTATTTAAACCGCTGTGTTGTTATTGGCACGCGCTGTGCATGGCGGCAGGAAACCGGTCAGATCTGACTGCAGTTTGGTGGATTTTATTTCTGTACTTGGATCCAGCAGAGAGACAGAACTTAATTTCTGACGTCACGGAATTTGAATGTTTGATGATGAAGAAACGTGTTTATATTTGTTGTTATGGCCCCACCCAGCGCCACGTGCCTGCTGTGTGTGTGTGTGTGTGTGTGTGTGTGTGTGTGATGATGTTTGTCTCCCTACAGATGTGAGTCAGTATCGATCATCTGGATATTGATCACTGACTGATCAACAGTCTCCTTCTGTTTACATGAATCAGGTTCATGGACTCATGTGGACTTTCTCCACAGTTAAAGGAACAGTTCAGGGTTTAGTAAATCCTCCGCAGTCTGATGTCTCAGGTGAGTCTTCCTCACCTGTTCACTGATGAAGCAGTGCAGCATCTTAAAGCTCCTTCATCTCGTTTACAATCAGGATCATTTCCATGACAACTCCATCTGCTGAGGAGGATCACGTGATATGATCAAAAGCTCCAGACTGGCTGCTAAATGGACCTCGTTCTTTATAGTAATTAAGTTCACAGAATGATGAAAACTGATTCAGTCTGTCAGCGAAGGAGAGAAATCAACCAACCAGAGAGCAGACAGATGGTCACGTGACTGCCGATTGATCGTTTAGACCTTCTTCGTCCTGCCGAATGAAAGAGAACTTGTTCTAAAATATGTTTTGTTCTGTAACTGACGTTCTAAACTAATCGAACAGTAAACTGACTACAAACTAATCCAGGAAGTGATGGGCAGGTGCGTCAGGTGAGCGCCAACAGATCAATACTAAACTGACCAAATACATTTAATAATGTTTGTTACCTTTTTCCTCTGAGGGAATATATTGATGACACGTCTCGGAGCTTCTGACAGTTTGTGGTTCAGAGGAACGCAGAACGCCGAGGAACGCCGAGGAACGCAGAACGCCGAGGAACACAGAACACTGAGGAACACAAAGGAACACTGAGGAACACAAAGGAACACTGAGGAACACCGAGGAACACGGAACGCAGAACACTGAGGAACACAGAACACAGAGGAACGCAGAACACTGAACACAAAGGAACACTGAGGAACACAGAACACTGAGGAACACAGAACATGGAGAACACAGAGGAACACTGAGGAACACAAAGGAACACAGAGGAACACAGAACACCGAGGAACACTGAGGAACACAGAACGCCGAGGAACACAGAACGCCGAGGAACACAGAACGCCGAGGAACGCAGAACACTGAACACAAAGGAACACCGAGGAACACGGAACGCAGAACACAGAGGAACGCAGAACACTGAACACAAAGGAACACTGAGGAACATAGAACACTGAAGAACACAGAACACTGAGGAAAACAGAACACTGAGGAACACAGAACACAGAGGAACACAGAACACAGAGGAACACAGAGGAACACTGAACACCGAGGAACACAGAACACAGAGGAACGCAGAACACAGAGGAACGCAGAACACTGAGGAACACAGAACACTGAGGAACACAAGCTCTGATTTTTTTGAGGAACCCAAGAGTTCTTTAACCCGTTCAGTCGGACTCTAAATCTTCTGTTTGACGGAACAGCTGATATTCTTCCAATAAGACACGAGCGGGTTCTGTGACGGAACCAGGCGGAGATAAACTTCCTGTTAGAACCTGCAGTTTGCTGGTTGTGTGAATCGGACAGTGACTGAGATCAGCTGTTGGTCGTTTCGTTCATCAGATCGCAGGTTGACAGCCGTCACTGTCAGGTGGGGGTTTGGGGTTTTACCTGCAGGTACCTCACTGTCAGGTGGGGGTTTGGGGTTTTACCTGCAGGTACCTCACTGTCAGGTGGGGGTTTGGGGTTTTACCTGCAGGTACCTCACTGTCAGGTGGGGGTTTGGGGTTTTACCTGCAGTCTTCATCAGCAGCTGAACTCAAAGTTGCGGGTTAGTTTGTGTTTGACGGCTTCACAGGTCTCAGCAGAGGACAAGTAGTTCAGCAGGTGGAGGCCTGAGCACATACACCTGGCTCTCTGAGGTCATTGAGAAGCCCCGCCCACTGCCAGCTGGTCATAAACAAAGCAGGAAGTCAATAACGTGACCGAACCCGACAGGAGTTTAAATCTCTGCAGTTCTCTGACAGTCGTCTTCTTCTCTGCCTCAGGTGGAGGTAGGTTTACGTTCTGCTCACCTGTCAGAAACGTTTCACCCTCTTTCCTGATAAATCCTATTTTTCAGTCTGTGGAGTGTCTTTAAGCACTACAGTACCCATGAGCCTCAGTGGCTGTTGCTATGGAGACACCTCAGTGCAGAGCAGTGACATCACAGTTACATCATATTCAGATCCAGAAGGGATCCGACCGTGTGACTTTGAGCATCAGCAGACGGCTATGAAAGGATTCAAACGGGAGACTTCCTGTCTGTGACTCCACCCACTGTATCTGTGATGTCACTGTGATGTCACCTGAACGCCACGCCGTGCTCCAGTCTGAGAGAGAGTCTACTGTAACACACACACACACACACACACAGAGCGCCCCGGGGGTTGAAAGGTTATTGGCTGCCTGGCTGGAGCTCTCAGCCAATCAGATGCGAGTATTCAGAGTTGGGATTTTCTACATTGTTGCCATGCGGAGAATCTGCTGCCTGACCTACATTCATCCTACACACACACACACACACACACACACACAGGTGCAGTTGTGTGTATCAGTGTGTGTTTGGCTCAAAGGCACAGAGGCAGCAGCTTCATCAATTCTTGATGTATTTCCTCTCTAGAGAATCAGTGTGTGTGTGTTGTTGTCCTGTCTCTGTGAGGACCAGTGTGTGTGTGTGTGTCCTGTGTCTGTGAGGACCTGTGTGTGTGTGTGTGTGTGTGTGTGTGTGTTGTTGTCCTGTCTCTGTGAGGACCAGTGTGTGTGTGTGTGTCCTGTGTCTGTGAGGACCAGTGTGTGTGTGTGTGTGTGTGTTGTTGTTGTCCTGTCTCTGTGAGGACCGGTGTGTGTGTGTGTGTGTGTGTGTGTGTTGTTGTCCTGTCTCTGTGAGGACCAGTGTGTGTGTGTGTGTGTCCTGTGTCTGTGAGGACCGGTGTGTGTGTGTTGTTGTCCTGTCTCTGTGAGGACCAGTGTGTGTGTGTGTGTGTGTCCTGTCTCTGTGAGGACCGGTGTGGGTGTTTGTGTGTGTGTGTGTGTGTGTGTTGTTGTCCTGTCTCTGTGAGGACCGGTGTGGGTGTTTGTGTGTGTGTGTGTGTGTGTGTGTGTTGTTGTCCTGTCTCTGTGAGGACCGGTGTGGGTGTTTGTGTCCTGTCTCTGTGAGGACCGGTGTGTGTGTGTGTGTGTGTGTTGTTGTCCTGTCTCTGTGAGGACCGGTGTGTGTGTGT
>CM050849.1:32155963-32170963 GCA_027580175.1 Siniperca scherzeri | reverse complement strand
TCTGAGTCCAGGACTACACCAGATCTCTGGTCTGGTTTGTGGTCTTTAGAGACTGAAGCTGAGTGCTGACTTTTAATCTTTGTTTACCTTTGCTCACCTGGTGATATGTCACATGGCACAACCTAATGCTAACATCAGACGTTAGCCAGCTAATGTGCTGTTAAAGATTAGCTTGTTGTATTTGGTGATGTTGTGTTTGTACCTTTTTACCCTGAGCAGCAGGGAGTTAAAAAGCTAAATATCGCTAACAACACGAGAGGTTTGTTTTCAGTTTGATTCCGGAGGAAATAGCCCTATTACAGATTCTAATATAATAACGTCAGTGTTAGCTTCTCCAACGGGCGGACGTCAGTGTTAGCTTCTCCAACGGGCTAACGTCAGTGTTAGCTTCTCCAACGGGCTAACGTCAGTGTTAGCTTCTCCAACGGGCTGACGTCAGTGTTAGCTTCTCCAACGGGCTAACGTCAGTGTTAGCTTCTCCAACGGGCTGACGTCAGTGTTAGCTTCTCCAACGGGCTGACGTCAGTGTTAGCTTCTCCAACGGGCTGACGTCAGTGTTAGCTTCTCCAACGGGCTGACGTCAGTGTCAGCTTCTCCAACGGGCTAACGTCAGTGTTAGCTTCTCCAACGGGCTAACGTCAGTGTCAATGTTTTCAAATCTGGTTAAAATCTGCTGATCTCCCGCTTCCATGTTTTGGTTTTAGGGCAGAAAGAGGACACACACACTGTAACTCTCTCTGTGTTGAATATTTAAATCCTGTATTTGCATCTCTTTGTCTGCAGCTGCAGCCTTTCATCACGCTGACTGTGTGTGTGTGTGTGTGTGTGTGTGTGTGTGTGTGTGTGTGCTACAGCTCTGTAGTGTAAATCACAGTAACGATGAAGATCTTCAGTCTGTTTGATGTGTTAAACGTCTCTCGTGTTTTAAGTGCTTCAGTTTTCTGGTTGATAAACTCGTCTCAGTCTGTGTGTGTTTACATCATGTTTACATCATGGCGACATCATGTTTACATCATGGTGACATCATGTTTACATCATGGCGACATCATGTTTACATCATGGCGACATCATGTTTACATCATGGTGACATCATGGCGACATCATGTTTACATCATGGCGACATCATGTTTACATCATGGTGACATCATGGAGACATCATGGCTACATCATGGCGACATCATGACATCATGTTTACATCATGGTGACATCATGTTTACATCATGGCGACATCATGTTTACATCATGTTTACATCATGGCGACATCATGTTTACATCATGGCGACATCATGTTTACATCATGTTTACATCATGGCGACATCATGTTTACATCATGGCGACATCATGGCGACATCATGGTGACATCATGTTTACATCATGGTTACATCATGGCGATATCATGTTACATCATGGTGACATCATGTTTACATCATGGCGACATCATGTTTACATCATGGCGACATCATGTTGACATCATGGCGACATCATGGTGACATCATGGTGACATCATGTTTACATCATGGCGACATCATGTTGACATCATGGCGACATCATGTTGACATCATGTTGACATCATGGTGACATCATGGTGTAAACATTGACATGTCAGCATCATGATGTCGACATGATGCGTAAAGGAAGCAGATCTTTGTTCTGAAATCTGGACAGAAATCCAGACAGGAAGCAGTTTGTTTTCAGAGAGCTTTTTTATCAGCTGTTCGGTCAGAGAGCTGCATCACCTGAAAGGAGGGGGGAGGAGAGGTGAGAGTGACGCCCCTCCCCCAACACACACAGCTGCCAACAAGGTCAAATACCTGTTTGTCTTTATTCTGCTCTGAAGATCAAACTGGTCAAACATTCGCATTCGCAGCTGTTCTTCCATCAGTAATAATCAACACAGTGAGAACTTTACACTGACTCGTTTAAAGAGCGAGTCTGTGGGAGAAACGTGTTTCAGCTCGTGCTGCTGACTTTTCTCCGAACCTCTTCTCTGCAAACTGAGACAGAATAAGATTTATAATAAAACAGCTTCAGTCACAGCTAATATCAATATCATGAATATGAAACTAAAACATCTGAAACATCAGCAGACCTGAAACTGATCACTGATCAGTTTATTGATGAGTCAAGTGATGATTTGAGCTGCTGAAGGTCTGAAGAGAGAAGCAGAGGACAGAAGCTGCAGGTCTGAACACGAGTCAGCAGGACACAGGAATGTGGGGGAGGAGGAGGAGGAGGAGGAGGAGGAGGAGGAGGAGGAGGAGGAGGAGGAGGAGGAGGAGGAGGAGGAGAGGGAGGAGGAGGAGGAGGAGGAGGAGGAGGAGGAGGAGGAGAGGAGAGGAGGAGGAGGAGGAGGAGGAGGAGGAGGAGGAGGAGGAGGAGGAGGAGAGGGAGGAGGAGAGGGAGGAGAGGAGGAGGAGAGGAGGAGGAGGAGGAGGAGGAGGAGAGGAGGAGGAGGAGAGGAGAGGAGGAGAGGAGAGGAGAGGAGAGGAGGAGGGGGGGAGAGGAGGAGGAGGAGGAGGAGGAGAGGAGGAGGAGGAGAGAAGCAGAAATAACAGAAGGAGACCATTTGTCAGAACATTTGGTGTCTGAGTGTGTGTGTGTGTTACTGTGTGTGTTAGTGTGTGTGTGTTAGTGTGTGTGTGTGTGTGTGTGTTACTGTGTGTGTGTGTGTGTGTGTGTGTGTGTGTGTGTGTGTGTGTGTGTGTACTGTGTGTGTGTGTGTGTGTGTGTTACTGTGTGTGTGTGTGTGTGTGTGTGTGTGTGTGTGTGTGTGTTACTGTGTGTGTGTGTGTGTGTGTGTGTGTGTGTGTGTGTGTGTGTGTGTGTGTGTTACTGTGTGTGTGTGTGTGTGTGTGTGTGTGTGTGTGTGTTACTGTGTGTTACTGTGTGTGTGTGTGTGTGTAACAACAGGAAGCAGTAACTGTCGAACCCGCAGCTCTTGTTGTTTCAGCTTCACGGAGGAAAATAGTTCCTCCGTGAAGCTGAAACAACAAACCCGAGGAGGATCTTCAGGAACCGGGTCTGATGTTTGTGCCTCGAGTCCCGTTCTGTTAAAGCAAAGCAGCCGTCTGTACGGCCGACACCTGCAGCGCAGTCCAGGTGATAGACAGCCGTACAGGTGAGAGGAGGAACGTGTTCTTTGGATCTGGGGCAAACTGTCCCTTTAAGGACAAATGTTTAGTCTCCTCTAACTGTCTCACCTGTCTGTCTCTCTCCTCACCTGTCTGTCTCTCTCCTCAGCTGTCTGTCTCTGTCCTCACCTGTCTGTTTCTCTCCTCACCTGTCTGTCTCACTCCTCACCTGTCTGTCTCTCTCCTCACCTGTCTGTCTCTCTGCTCACCTGTCTGTCTCTCTCCTCACCTGTCTGTCTCTCTCCTCAGCTGTCTGTCTCTGTCCTCACCTGTCTGTTTCTCTCCTCACCTGTCTGTCTCACTCCTCACCTGTCTGTCTCACTCCTCACCTGTCTGTCTCTCTCCTCACCTGTCTGTCTCTCTCCTCACCTGTCTGTCTCTCTGCTCACCTGTCTGTATATGAAAGTATACACACATCGCATGTGGAAAACTCCGTGTGTGTATAGACAAAGCGAAAAGATACTTCAGACAAAGTTAACCCGTCGTCTCACTTATCCTCCTGCGAAAGTCTCCTTCGTCTCTGTTCGCCCGAGTCTTCGTACGATGAGGCTGCCGCTTCAAACAAGGAGTGACGTTTTAAACAAAAGTGCTGATTGCTCGACCGGCTACAGAAGTGCTAACCACATCCCCTGTTAATTAGCAATACAGTCTGGTAACAGCTGCCACTTGACACTGCAACGCAACGGGTCAACCACTGTCATAGTAAAGTGGACAATGTGTCTATTTATCAATAATGTCTCATTTATACTGCAAATCCTCCTGGATGTTGTTCACATGTCAACATGATGACGGACAGCTCAAGAAACAGATCAGGGAAGAGGTGCGAGTCCTAAACTGTTCCCCACAACCCTCGGTGCAGTTAACTATCCCCGACCAAATCCCCGACCAAAACAGAATATAATGTAAATACGGAGAATATAATAACGGACTAACTGACGGCACACTTTACCAATGATCGGAGCAGGAGACTGAACTAGATTATAGTCCACCGATACCACAGGAACAGCACACAGTCAGACCGAATGATTCGATAACCATTGATTTGGGGCGGCTGTGGCTTAGTGGTAGAGCGGGTCATCGGAAGGTCGGCGGTTCGATCCCGGCTTCCCTCAGTGTTCCCCTTCCCCTTCGGTGTGAGAGTGTGTGTGAATGGGGTGAATGCGATATGTAGTGTGTGAAGCGCTTTGAGCGGTCGGAAGACTAGAAACGTGCTATACAAGTACAGTCCAGTTACCATTAGACTAACCCTAACCCTACCGTTTAACCACCATTTAACCACCGTTTAACCACCGTTTAACCACCATTTAACCACCGTTTAACCACCGTTTAGCCAACATTTAACCACCGTTTAACCACCATTTAACCACCATTTAGCCACCGTTTAACCAACATTTAACCACCATTTAACCACCATTTAACCACCGTTTACCCACCGTTTACCCACCGTTTAACCACCATTTAACCACCATTTAACCAACATTTAACCACCGTTTAACCACCATTTAGCCACCGTTTAACCACCATTTAGCCACCGTTTAACCACTGTTTAACCACCATTTAACCACCATTTAACCAACATTTAACCAACATTTAACCACCGTTTAACCAACATTTAACCAACATTTAACCACCGTTTAACCACCATTTAACCAACATTTAACCAACATTTAATCACCATTTAACCACCATTTAGCCACCGTTTAACCACTGTTTAACCACCATTTAGCCACCGTTTAACCAACATTTAACCACCATTTAACCACCATTTAACCACCATTTAGCCACCGTTTAACCACCGTTTAACCACCATTTAACCAACATTTAACCACCATTTAACCACCGTTTAACCACCATTTAACCACCGTTTAACCACCGTTTAACCAACATTTAACCAACATTTAACCAACACAGCAGACAGAGAAACGCCTGTTTAATGCCTATTGCCTATAAGTAAATATACTCAGCCTAATTCTAGCCTAGAAGTCAGAATGCACACTGCATCTACCTGTCTTTGTGTTGTCCAGGTGTTTCACCTGACATCTCCACTGAAGCACCTGGAGACTCTGTTAGTGAGGACGCAAATTGTTTTCACATGACAGCGTTGTAAATTGTGGACGGCTTCATGTAGACAAAGTCTCAAACTCAATGAAACACCTGAACATCAGGTAGACAGGTAAATCTCTTCTGCTTTGATAAACAACAAACAGTCGATGGTGTCCAGCATGCGTTGATCAGTGGGACAGACAGGGATGGATCACTGGGATGGATCACAGGGATGGATCACTGGGATGGATCACAGGGATGGATCACTGGGATCGATCACTGGGATCGATCACTGGGATGGATCACTGGGATGGATCACTGGGATGGATCAATGGGATGGATCACAGGGATGGATCACTGGGATGGATCAATGGGATGGATCACTGGGATGGATCACTGGGATGGATCACAGGGATCGATCCCTGGGATGGATCAATGGGATGGATCACTGGGATCGATCACTGGGATGGATCACTGGGATCGATCACTGGGATGGATCACAGGGATGGATCACTGGGATGGATCACTGGGATGGATCACTGGGATGGATCAATGGGATGGATCACAGGGATGGATCACTGGGATGGATCAATGGGATGGATCACTGGGATGGATCACTGGGATGGATCACAGGGATCGATCCCTGGGATGGATCAATGGGATGGATCACTGGGATCGATCACTGGGATGGATCACTGGGATCGATCACTGGGATGGATCACAGGGATGGATCACAGGGATCGATCACTGGGATGGATCACTGGGATGGATCACTGGGATGGATCACTGGGATGGATCACTGGGATGGATCACAGGGATCGATCCCTGGGATGGATCACAGGGATGGATCACTGGGATCGATCACTGGGATGGATCACTGGGAGGAGGCTGAAGGCTTCCTCTTACCTTCACTGACACTCAGCAGAAACACCAGTTTAGTGAGGACGTGTTTTTAAATGTGGACGCCGTCTGTTTCTCATCACTGTTCCCATTATTACGTCACAGTATGAAGCTTCATCTGTGTGAATATTACAACTAATATTCTGCACATTATTTACGCTGCTGCTTCATAACTAAACTGTTTATCTTCACTTTAACTTCACACCTCAAACATATTAACATCTCTTATTATAAACATGAAACAGGACGTCTCTTCTGTAACGGGGGTCTACGGGGAAAATGGTTTTTGGGATGTTTTAGTTGCAGTGCAGCGAGTGACCACTGGGAAGCACGCACACACACACACACACACACACACACACACACACACACACACACACAGCGTCCTCTCTCTGTATATAATTAGCAGTTCATTGTGTGGCTTTTTGTTTTGAAGCCTCAGAGCTCAGATTTAACTGTTTGCTCACCAACACTCAGACTGTTGTTTATGTTGTTTACAGTCAGCTGGTCTCAACTAATTTTTTCACTTTCAATTCAAATAGCTTTATTGGCATGAACAAACAATGTTGTTGCCAAAGCAGTTTACAGAAGATTATGTATATATATTAAATACACAGGTGTCACATATGCAGGTTCTAGATTATACTGATGCAGTCCATTCTGATTGCTTTACAATACAGTGCACTACAAGTGAATACAATTACTGAATACTAAACAAATCCCTAATGTTTGGGATGTTACAGTGATTGTGAATCCCTCAGGCTGTGGCAGGCAGATACATATTTAGCTGCCAGAGGAGCTGCTGTCCCTTCAAACTGCCAGTTTCTCTTCTGGGGTTAACTTTAGGAAGTTTGTTATTTTCGTGGCTGTTTCCCCGTCGTGGAAATCTCTTACTGAAGAGAACTTCTCACAGTGGAGGAGGAGGAGCATCTCTGTCTCTACCTGTCGAGCAGTGACCACATACACGCTCCTCTCTGGGCAGCCATGTCTGTCTGTGTGTTTATGCTGCCAGTTGGTGGTAACTGAACCTGTATTTGGTCAGGATCAGTCTCTGTGTCGTATCTCACTGAGCCTGTATTCGGTCAGGATCAGTCTCTGTTTGGTATCTCACTGAGCCTGTATTTGGTCAGGATCAGTCTCTGTTTGGTATCCCACTGAGCCTGTATGTGGTCAGGATCAGTCTCTGTTTGGTATCCCACTGAGCCTGTATGTGGTCAGGATCAGTCTCTGTTTGGTATCGCACTGAGCCTGTATTTGGTCAGGATCAGTCTCTGCTTGGTATCTCACTGAGCCTGTATTTGGTCAGGATCAGTCTCTGCTTGGTATCTCACTGAGCCTGTATTTGGTCAGGATCAGTCTCTGCTTGGTATCTCACTGAGCCTGTATTTGGTCAGGATCAGTCTCTGCTTGGTATCTCACTGAGCCTGTATTTGGTCAGGATCAGTCTCTGTGGTATCTCACTGAGCCTGTATTTGGTCAGGATCAGTCTCTGTATCTCACTGAGCCTGTATTTGGTCAGGATCAGTCTCTGTTTGGTATCTCACTGAGCCTGTATTTGGTCAGGATCAGTCTCTGCTTGGTATCTCACTGAGCCTGTATTTGGTCAGGATCAGTCTCTGCTTGGTATCTCACTGAGCCTGTATTTGGTCAGGACCAATCTCTTGTTTTGTATCAGTGACATTTGACATGATTGAATTTAATTGGTGGGGACAATAAACATCTCACAGCTGGAGCTATGGTGGCGGGGCGTTCATGAGTCGGTTCGCTAGCTGCTAGTCTGCTGATGGTCTGAATAACTCACTAGCTTTGTTGCTAGTTGCTGTTTAGAAATAAAGTCGATAAGAGGGTCTGAAAAGTCGCTAAGTCTAGCGAGAAAGTCACAGAGACTGCAATGAAAACTGTGTGTGAGGGGCGGGGATAGCTATGTTGGCCACTAAAGATTCAGTGTATTCAGCATTCATATTAAATCTTTTAGCAGTAAAAAAGACCTGTGGTTATAGGCAGTCCGTGAACCAAACCACTGTGAGGCATGAGGGGGGAGGATGTAATCTTTCAAAACTTAAAAACACATTGGACTCGTAGTAGAGAACGAGATCTGGCAACCGTTTTTGTACCAATTACACTGACTAGACACTGACGGACAACAGTGGTTATATTTAAATTTTCTGATCAAAATTATTGCTAGGGACAATTCAGTAGTCGCTGGATATTGGTAGGACATGCCTGTCCGTCCCTAACTCACTGAGGGGTTTTCAGTCTCTCTCTCTCTCTCTCAGTTCAATTCAATGGGGCTTTATTGGCATCATGGGAAACAGATGTTAACATCGCCAAAGCACGTGTGAAATAAAAACAAACAGAAAATGTGCTATTAGAATATATACAATTAAGTAAGATAATACGATGATGATAATTATTGACTTGCAGTTAAAAATACAAATACAAGTAAGTGAAAACTACATAAACACTGCAACATTTTTTTTATGAATGTGTGTGTGTGTGTAGGTTATTCACTCTGTCTGTCTCTCTCTCGTTTCCGTTTTTCATCGCTCATTTCCTTCTTCCTGTTTCCTGTTGCGCTCCACTTCCTGTTCTCAGGGACGTTCAGTGTGTTGTCCTGCAGTCAGTGGACATGTTTTTCTCCTGTAGACTGTGTGAAGGGTTTCAGAGTTCAGAGAGGACAGAGGTCAAAGGTCGGGGGTCAAGATGTTCACTTTTTCTATTATTATTTTCTTTTAACTGTAAAGTTACTACAAGGAGTTTTTAACTGGTTATGAAACAGTCTGATGCCTCTATATAACCTCCATAAGTAAACGAGTCCATCAGCGAGAAGATTGGCTGTTTCTATGTAGTTATTCATAATTTACGGCACGCAGAGCGGAAGAGCCTGTTTACATTTTCCCAGGCGAAATTTCACAGTGAGCAGTATGTTAGCCAGTTAAAAGGCAGCAGCAAGAGAGTTTTCTTTTATAAAGAATTACATTTTTGACGTTATCTTTTGTGGTTCTGGCTGATACTGCGTCATTCATGGCCCTGTTCCTCCTAGAGAGGTGTGTAATATGTTTACACGGTGGACATCGCTGTGATACAGCCGGCTTATAACGTAACAGTTGATGTTGGCCTTGCTACCGAGCCGTATCTTGCAGTAAGCTTATCATTAAGACATAACGTTACTTACTAGGGGATGTAGCATGCTCACGCAGCATGCGCTAGCCAGATCGAGATCTTTACGATACGAGGTGGTGGAAACACTGCTTTCGTCCACAGGGGCCGCCGACATCAACACAAAATGAAACTTCTTTGTAGTAACTTTAAATTAATGTTGTTGTTTTGGCAAAATGTTATTTGAGGTAGAAACGTTGTTTATATAAATGCAGTCGTCCTCCAACCAGCAGGAGGCGCTGTAACTGCTGACCAGAAAATAACACCCTCCAGCCAATCACAGCGCAGGATCCTACCTGCACATGATGTGTTTACTTCCATAGAGGCAGACGTGTGAGAACCTTCACCCAACCGGAGGTCACCTTTATCTTCAGATCCTCAAACACAACTTCATGTTTCAGATAACAGTTCCTCCATCACAGCTGTTTTGTCTACAGACTGATAACCCTGGTGTGCGTGTGTGTGTGAGTGTGTGTGTGTGTGTGTGTGTGTGTGTGTGTGTGTGTGTGTGAGTGTGTGTGTGTGTGTGCGTGTGTGACTGTGTGTGTGTGTGAGTCTCAGTGCTTATTCCTGTCTGAGGCTCTGCAGGTCTCAAACACTGTTAGAGATACAGAAAAAAGACTCAACCAGCAGTGAACGAACAGGTAACAGTTGTGTGTGTGAGAGTGTGTGTGTGTGTGTGAGTCACAGCTGATGGATCTTCTTCCTCCGTCGTCGTCCAGAAACTGTTAAAAACACATCAGCGAGCCGCTCTGCTGTACTGGGCGACATGTTCCTTCATCACCACGAACACACACACTGTAGTTTATTCTGACTCCGCCCCACACACACCGTCCTGCTGCCCCAAACGCTCACTACAGCACCACATGTGGATTCATCCGCCGCTGGAAATAGTCCCCGACAGATGCTCTGTTTCCTGCTGTTGGTCTGATAGAAACTACAGCGAGCAGCTGTTTGAGGAAACTGCTGAGCCTTTTCAAACAGGAAGCTGTATATTTAAAGATTTACGTCTTCAGCGGGAACCAAAATAGTTCAGTTAAGGTTTGTTGGAAGTCTGGTGTTTTCTGTATTTTTTAGCCAACAATCTTATGACTGATCAAAGATGTGGCGTCTTACTTTGATATAAAACAGAAAAACTAACATTGGAGAAACTGACACCAGAGAATGGAAAATGGTTTTGATTGATAAATTTGGTTAATAAATTATCAAAATAGTTAGAAAATTATCTTCTTCTTCTGTTGTTCTCCTCTCAGGTCAGAGGTTCTGAAGACTGTTTAACTCCCTCTGCAGGCCGGCCTGGGAACTGCACCAACAGCTAACAGCTAACGGCTAACCAACCAAGTCAGCCGGCCGACCAGTGAAGCAGTCCTGTGGTGGTGTTCAGGCTGTTGGATGGCCACAGGAGTGAACTACTGGAGCTCTTATGAACCCAATTACAAGGTGAGAGAGATTGATTGATTGATTGATTGATTGATTGACAGTCGTTTGTGTATAAAACACGAAAAAACAACACAGAGGAGAACTGGTGGAAGAGTTCATGAGATCTTTAACGCATACTTACGTGTTAATGTTTTTGAATTTTGGATGCTCGAGTCGTCCGATCACCAGACTGAACTGCTGTTTCATTTTCACTTGATTATTCAAATGTTGACATACAAATCCTCATTGTGTCATACAGGGTTACATTAATAGCTGACATCACTGTCTTCCAAAACCTCAGGTGACGGAGGAAATGAAAGCGAAATAAATCAGGTAGCGTCATGAGATAAATCCTTTATAATCACGAGATCATCTGAAGAATCAGATAGAGTTGATAGTGGAAATAAAGACCTCGTTAGGATCCATCCATTAGCTGCCTCTTATCCGGGTCGGATCGCGGTGGCAGCAGGCGAAGCAAGGTAGTCCAGACGTCCCTCGAACCAGCAACGTACAACGGCCACATTACTGCTGCACCAGTCCACCCCGAGATACTTCAACTCCTTCTCTTGGGGCAGCAACTCACTCCCAACCCGCAGGGAGGAATCCACCGGTTTCCGGCAGAGAACCTCAGCCTTGGAGGTGCTGACTCTGATCCCGGCAGAGTCAGCACCTCCTCCCGCACTCGACTGCAAACCGCCCAGTGCGTCCCCGAAGGTCCCGGCCTGATGAAGCCAACAGCACCGCATCATCTGCAAAGAGCAGAGAAGCTCTCTGCTGTGTCCAAACCGGACACTCCCCTCCGTTAGTTTGACAAACATTTGTAATAAGATGAAAGAGTTCATAATTTTGAAATAGAGATCTCATTATAACGAGATTAAGATTTTTCGTTATTATGAGATTATTAACGAAACGTCGTTGTTTGTTTGGTGAATACGGTGTCGTTCCACGTGGTTCAGTTTGAGCAGATAACTCAGTAAAGCTGCTTTGGTGGTGTTGTTAACCTGAAGTGTGTCTGTCTGTGATCGGGGGACAATAAAGATTGGACTGAGTTGAACTGAATATTGTTCTGCAGGTGAGTGAGTGTGTGTGGGGCGGAGAACAGGAGTCGAGCAGCGAGGAGGGAGGAGGCGGGGTCACATGGGAAACACAAGCCATGGAGGTCAAAGGTCAACTCATCTCAGCACCTGGTGAGAACAAACAACAACAATACAGTGACGTATGTTAATGAGGACATGTGTTACAGTGTGTCTTACCTGTGTGTGTGTGTGTGTGTGTGTGTGTTTAGGAGGAAGACTCTCAGCGTTTGAAGTCAAGAAAACTTTATTCAGCGGAGCTCTGAGGAAACACAGCGACTCTGAGCACAACACACACACACGGCAAGAGGACTGTACACAGAGGCTGCCACACAGGTAACACAGGTAACACACACACACGGCAAGAGGACTGTACACAGAGGCTGCCACACAGGTAACGCACACACAGTAACACACACACACGGCAAGAGGACTGTACACAGAGGCTGCCACACAGGTAACACACACAGACACACACACACACACAGGTAACACACAGTAACACAGGTAACACAGTAACACACAGGTAACACAGTAACACAGGTAACACACACAGTAACACAGGTAACACACAGGTAGCACACACAGGTAACACAGTAACACATGTAACACACACACAAGCCTGATTGGTCGAGCAGATGTGATGTAATCTTTGCCACAACTTTTCCTGGCGTTTAAATGTGTAAGAGGCAACATGACGTCATCCTGCGCACTCTTCAGCGTCACCTCCTCCTTCATCACGCCTTCAGCGTCTCCTCCTCCTCTTCATCACGCCTTCAGCGTCACGCCTCCTCTTCACACACACAGGTGCACACACAGGTGCACACACAGGTGCACACACAGGTGCACACACAGGTAACACAGGTAACACAGTAACACACACAGTAACACAGGTAACGCACACACAGGTAGCACACACAGGTAACGCACACAGGTAACACACAGGAACACAGGTAACGCACACAGGTAACGCACACACAGTAACATGTAACACACACAGTAACACACAGGAACACAGGTAACGCACACAGGTAACACACACACAGTAACACACAGTAACACAGGTCACACACACAGTAACATGTAACACACACAGAAACACACACACAGGTAACACAGTAACACAGGTAACACAGTAACATGTAACACACACAGTAACATGTAACACACACAGGTAGCACACACAGGTCACACACACAGGTCACACACACAGAAACACACACACAGTAACACAGGTAACGCACACACACACAGACACACACACAGACACACACACACTCCTCTTCATCACGCTCTTCAGCCACCGCCTCTTCATCACGCTCTTCAGCCACCTCCTCCTTCATCACGCCTTCAGCTGCCTCCTCCTCTTCATCACGCTCTTCAGCCTCCGCCTCTTCATCACGCCTTCAGCGTCACGCCTCCTCTTCACACACACAGGTAACACAGTAACACACAGTAACACAGGTAACGCACACACACAGGTACACACACAGGTCACACACAGGTAACACAGTAACATGTAACACACACAGTAACACACACACGGCAAGAGGACTGTACACAGAGGCTGCCACACAGGTAACACACACACGGCAAGAGGACTGTACACAGAGGCTGCCACACAGGTAACACAGTAACACACAGTAACACATGTAACACACACAGAAACACACACACAGTAACATGTAACACACACAGGTAACACAGGTCACACACACAGAAACACACACACAGGTCACACACACAGAAACACACACACAAGCCTGATTGGTCGAGCAGATGTGATGTAATCTTTGCCACAACTTTTCCTGGCGTTTAAATGTGTAAGAGGCAACATGACGTCATCCTGCGCACTCTTCAGCGTAACACACACACGGCAAGAGGACTGTACACGTGTGTGTGCGTGTGTGTGTGTGCGTGTGCGTGTGTGTGTGTGTGTGCGTGTGTGTGTGTGTGTGTGTTTAGGAGGAAGACTCTCAGCGTTTGAAGCCGAAGAAAACTTTATTCAGCGGAGCTCTGAGGAAACACAGCGACTCTGAGCACAACACACACACACAGACACACACACACCACGGCAAGAGGACTGTACACAGAGGCTGCCACACAGGTAACGCACACACAGGTAACACACACACAGGTAACACACACAGGTAACACACACACAGACACACACACACCACGGCAAGAGGACTGTACACAGAGGCTGCCACACAGGTAACGCACACACAGGTAACACACACAGGTAACACACACACAGGTAACACACACACAGGTAACACACACACACAGGTAACACACACAGGTAACACACACAGGTAACACACACACACAGGTAACACACAGGTAACACACACACACAGGTAACACACAGTAACACAGGTAACACACAGTAACACAGGTAACACACACAGGTAACACACACACAGGTAACACACAGTAACACAGGTAACACACACACAGGTAACACACACACAGGTAACACACAGTAACACAGGTAACACACACACAGGTAACACACAGTAACACAGGTAACACACACACAAGCCTGATTGGTCGAGCAGATGTGATGTAATCTTTGCCACAACTTTTCCTGGCCGTTTAAATGTGTAAGAGGCAACATGACGTCATCCTGCGCACTCTTCAGCGTCTCCTCCTCCTCTTCATCACGCTCTTCAGCGTCACCGCCTCCTCTTCATCACGCTCTTCAGCGTCTCCTCCTCCTCTTCATCACGCTCTTCAGCGTCTCCTCCTCCTCTTCATCACGCTCTTCAGCGTCACCTCCTCCTCTTCATCACGCTCTTCAGCGTCACCTCCTCCTCTTCATCACGCTCTTCAGCGTCACCTCCTCCTCTTCATCACGCTCTTCAGCGTCACCGCCTCCTCTTCATCACGCTCTTCAGCGTCACCTCCTCTTCATCACGCTCTTCAGCGTCTCCGCCTCCTCTTCATCACGCTCTTCAGCGTCTCCTCCTCCTCTTCATCACGCTCTTCAGCGTCCGCCTCCTCTTCATCACGCTCTTCAGCGTCTCCTCCTCCTCTTCATCACGCCTTCAGCCTCCTCCTCTTCATCACGCCTTCAGCCTCCTCCTCTTCATCACGCTCTTCAGCCACCGCCTCCTCTTCATCACGCCTTCAGCCTCCTCCTCCTCTTCATCACGCTCTTCAGCCACCGCCTCCTCTTCATCACGCTCTTCAGCCACCTCCTCCTCTTCATCACGCTCTTCAGCCACCTCCTCTTCATCACGCTCTTCAGCGCCACCTCCTCTTCATCACGC
>CM050849.1:32133463-32150963 GCA_027580175.1 Siniperca scherzeri | reverse complement strand
TCTCCCTGACGCTTGGCCATTTTTCCCTCAGCTCTTTGTTTTTACTATGTAGCCTACTTCTGTGATACAGGACCCGGTAATTTAGCCGGCTTGCTCTGCTAGCTTAGCTCTGTGAATACTGCTGGTATTCACGTCTACACGTGCCCTTATTCCTCGCAAGATTATTTAAAATGTTTATAAGACTTTATACACTTCTAAAATAACCCTTACATTTAGTTGTCTTCTTCACAATAAATACATTAAATGCTGAGACATAATTTATATATATATAAAAATTCTTAAACCAAGAGGGCTTCACAACCCCCCAGTGGAGCTTTGGCGACCGCTAGTGGGGGTCGGGAGCCCCAGGTTGGGAACCAATGAAGAAATGTTAGCTTGAAAGGTAGTGTACTGTCACATGACCCTCACTGTGCACGCTGTAGTGGTCCCTCTAGAGTCTCCCGCATCACTTCCCTTCACCTGACGAGTCCTCCAGCTCCGCCCCTTATCACACATCATTATAAGGTATCCAGGTAGAGATCACATGTTAATACCAGGTGTAAATGGCGTCTAAGACATCAGTGTGATGCGACATTTATCCTCAAGCCTGTTTGACGTAAACTCCACTGATGACTAAGACACCAGCAGGCTGTCGCAGCAGCTGATCCTGAGTTAGCTAACAGTTATTAGCTAACAGTTATTAGCTAACTGTTATTAGCTAACAGTTATTAGCTAACAGTTATTAGCTAACAGTTATTAGCTAACTGTTATTAGCTAACAGTTATTAGCTAACTGTTATTAGCTAACAGTTATTAGCTAACTGTTATTAGCTAACTGTTATTAGCTAACAGTTATTAGCTAACCCTGTCAACTGTGAGAAATGTCCTCACATGAACTGAAATCATTCTGTCTTCTCACCAGTCCCTCTCCTCTTTCAGGACCAACCATCCAGAGACTCTTCAGACCCACAAGCCCCTCCCCCTGCCTCCCTCCCATCCTCCCCCCCCTCCTCCTGCCCCTCGCTCTCTGGACTCCTCCTCCTCTGGCCCCTCTGATCCAGGAGCAGCGGGGGAGGGCGGGGTCAGGGTCAACGCAGCTCGTCACAGTAATGGCTCCGACGGCCTCCTGGACCACATCACCATCCCGGAGGAGGAGGGGGGGCCGCAGCAGGGGGGATTGTGGGTAAACGGTCTGCCGGGGTCGAGAGGAACGAACACCGCCGGTGCAACGTTCAGGAGCTCCGAGACGCTGACAGATGGACGGATGAGGACGAGGACAAATAATGGACTCCTCGAGGGGGGAGGGGCGGGGCGAGGAAGAGGAGGAGGAAGAGGAGGGGGGTACAGCGAGGTCCTGCTGGATTACGTGTGGGGGAAACAGCAGCAGCTGCAGCGACAGCAGTCCCAAACCAACAACAGGCAACCAATCACATCACACCACCAGCTGGTCTACAGCGGCTACTCCTCCCAGCAGCCCCCGGGAGCCCCGCCCACCTACCGCGGTCACCCGGGCGACCAGCGGCGAGTCAAAGTGACCCGCACCAAATCCTGCGGCCCCTTCCTCCCGGTGCAGCAGAGCCAGACTGATACCCATAATCTTCCTCTGTCTGCCATCCAGCCAGACCCCCACCCCACCTGCTGCCCCCGCCCACCACAGCTGCCCCCGCCCAGGACGCACAACTGGAGGAGGCCAACAGGAGCCTCCACAAAGCCCTTGCCCTAGAAGGTAAGCCCCAAACACTTCCTGATACATCACAATGCTGGAAAACACCTGAAATACATTAAAAGAGTCCGCCATAAACACTGAGTCCGCCATAACACCGAGTCCGCCATAAACACCGAGTCCATCATAAACACCGAGTCCGCCATAACACCTGAGTCCGCCATAAACACCGAGTCCGCCATAACCACCGAGTCCGCCATAACACCGAGTCCGCCATAAACACCGAGTCCGCCATAACCACCGAGTCCGCCATAAACACCGAGTCCGCCATAAACACCGAGTCCGCCATAAACACCGAGTCCGCCATAAACACCGAGTCCGCCATAAACACCCGAGTCCGCCGTAAACACCGAGTCTGCTGTGAAACATCAGTCCTCCACTCCACTAGATGAGTATTTGACCACTAAGACCATCAGTCAGTTCTGTGGGCAGCAGTCCGCTTCTCATGGATCACTTGATTTTATCCGATATCACCAGATATACAGTCGCTAATGTGTAAAACACACGATATTACACAGACACTATCTCGTTGCTCTGCAAGTCGGTGGTTGTTGACGTTGTCTCCTTGAGAGTGAGTTGCGACCATCAGTGAGTTTGTTGTTGTACTCACCTGTCTGCAAAGTGCAGTCTGCTCCAGGCTCCTTGTCGGTGGATAATCTTAGCTGAGGCTCTGCAGTCACAGCCGAGACAGGAAGTCTCATCTCACTGAAGGTGGAAGTCACTGCTGGATGATCCTCATGTCTTTCAGACCCATCAGCACCTGTTTGCTGTGTAACATCGTGGGTGGGTCACTTAGCGTGCATTGAATATTGAAGTATAATTATGCTAACCTTAACCATAACCCATTATCAACCTTAACTTTACTGCAGTTTTGTACATTTTTGTATTGTTCACAAACTACAAACGGGGCCTGAGTGGACCTGCACCCAGACCTGGGCCCTCTCAGGCCCCAGACCTGGGTGCAGCACCCCTCACACCCCCTGATGCTCCGTCAGTGGACAGATTTAATCTTCAGCGGGTCTGCTCTGATCTGATGATGTTTTTAAATCTGAATCGTTGAAGATAAAATCTGATGAATCTTTAATGACGTGGAGATGAAACTGGGTCACTGCAGCAGAAACCGCCTGTGTGTCTGCAGCGCTGCTGTCTAACTACAGACGGGATGTGACGCCACCTGGTGGGAGTCGAACAGAATGAAACTTACTTGGATTGCATGTGAAGTTTGTTGATACTGCACAGAAAAAAATAAAGACGAGGCAGTTCATTGAGGACAGACATCAAGAACAGAACAGCAACAAACCACATGACCTAAAAACACACCGATGCAGTTGTCTGTGTCTGTCTGTGGTAGTTTGGTCTGTGGACAAATCAACAGCAGACTGAAGTAGGAGGTAAAACCAGGATAACCCTTGCAAATTCTTTTATACAACGCTGATCGTTTGGTGCTGTTTAATAAATAAACCTGTAGAGCTCTGTACAGTGCCTTTATCTTGAAATGTGGGCTGCACATATCCTGACAGCATGGCTGGAACAACCAAACTCTGTTACCAGTTTAACCAGCGGACAAATTAATGTTTGTTTACATATTTTCTGTAGTGAAGCCTCAAATTTGAGAAGCAGATAAAGAAATACAAACATTTGGTCTATGTGACCACCTGCTGATTATAACCGTCACGCAGTCCAGGAGCCAATCAGCAAAACACAATTATGTAACTGCTGACCATCACAAAAACCATTCAGGGGCCCTAAGGAGGCTCCATTCAGTGTCCTAATGTTCCCAGTATCCTAATTTCACATGTGGTAGAAATTACTTTGAATCTGACCTGATCAGAAACAGACCGGTGGATAACCAACCCAAACTTTAAAAAGAAAGCTGATCCTAATGGGACCTGAGGATATTATAGTAACTTAATTTAATCAGGTAGGCTCATGGAGCTCAAGATCCGATTTTCAAGAGAGAATACTAAAGAGAAGAAGAAGAGGAAGAATAATACATAGCCCAGACAACCACGACCAGGCGACAGGAAGAGTTACTAAAAACAATTACCAGAGTCATGAAAAATCTCTAAAGGGAAGGAAAGAATCCACCTTCAGGGCAGTTTGCAGAATCTAAAAAAGACCGACAGCCTTTAATTCTATACACGAAGCGTAGTTTGATTTTAAATTTTTGAGTCAAAAGCTGAATATGAATTTTAATTCCTCAGTATTTGTATGACTCAGAAAGAGGGCACTATTTAAAGTTTTAACGGCATGGATAGTCAGAGACACTGGTGGATGTGGAGAACACCAAGTACTTATTATCTGCATTTAAAACAAGTCTGTGACTAAAGGTGCTTTCAGACAGTGAGCGGTTGCCACCGGCAGCGGCAAGAAGGGGGATGTAAAACACCCGGGCCCACCGTAATCAACCGAGTCCACCGTAAACACCCGGGTCCACCGTAAACACCCGGGTCCACCGTAATCAACCGAGTCCACCGTAAACACCCAAGCCCACCGTAAACACCAGGGTCCGCCGTAAACATCCGAGTCCACCGTAAACACCCGGGTCCACAATAATCAACCGAGTCCACCGTAAACACCAGGGTCCGCCGTAATCAACCGCGTCCACTGTAAAACACCCAAGCCCACTGTAAACACCAGGGTCCGCCGTAAACATCCGAGTCCACTGCAAATGTCCACCGTAAAAACCCGGGTCCACCATAATCAACCGCGTCCACTGTAAAACACCAAGTCTACCATAAACACCCGGGTCCACCGTAATCAACCGAGTCCACCGTAAACACCCGGGCCCACCATAAACACCAGGGTCCGCCGTAAACATCAGAGTCCACCGTAAACACCCGGGTCCACAATAATCAACCGGGTCCACCGTAAACACCCAAGCCCACCGTAAACACCAGGGTCCGCCGTAAACATCCAAGTCCACCGTAAACACCCGGGTCCACAATAATCAACCGAGTCCACCGTAAACACCCAAGCCCACCGTAAACACCAGGGTCCGCTGTAATCAACCGCGTCCACTGTAAAACACCCAAGCCCACTGTAAACACCAGGGTCCGCTGTAATCAACCGCGTCCACTGTAAAACACCCAAGCCCACCGTAAACACCAGGGTCCACCATAATCAACCGCGTCCACTGTAAAACACCAAGTCTACCATAAACACCCGGGTCCACCGTAATCAACCGAGCCCACTGTTAATAACCGAGTCTGTATCGAAACTGTATCATCTGCATAAAAATGGACGTTGAAGTACTGTAGTAGATTCTAGCGTACATATTGAATGCATCAGCTGTGGACAAGTGATGGCGACACTAAGACAGAGTAGATGGGGGTCGAGGTTTTCTGCACACTTGGATTTATAAGCTTGTAATCCAAGCAGCGCTTTCTGAACATCTGTAACCAAAATGTAAGAAGATTTGCACGCATTATTAAAACTGATCCAAAATCTGCTGTAACTTGTAATTAAATCTTTGATGTGTGTGTGATTGACAGGTCTGAGGGACTGGTACCTGAGGAACACGATAGGCTCCACCCACCAAAACCAGGCCAACGGAAAGATCAACACAGGGGTCAGCACTAAGGTAAACGGGGGGGTCAAAGGTCTGGCTGGAGGGGGAGGAGCTCTGCAAGGCAGACGGAGGACTCACGGTGTCATCCAGCAGTCGACCTATCAGACGGAGACGAGTCATTATCACGCTGCGCCGCATCACAAACAGATGCTGCCACATTCAGCCACGTTCCACGGACACCCACTGCATGGCAGGTAGGAGTCAGGTCATCTGTACAGGTACAGATCCACTGCTGTAAGAACACCTGAGCTCCTATACCTGACCAGCTGACTCTCTCTCTCTCTCTCTCTCTCTCTCTCGCAGGTCTATGGATAGCTCTCTCTACCACGATTCCTTCCCTCCTGAGAAACAGGAAGTTCCTCTCAGAGACCTGACTGTGGATCAGCCGTCTCCTGGAACTCTGGTTTGACTCACCGACCAATCAGGATGCTGACGGACAGATACACAGACCGATCCCGGGCTGGCTTCCCGGGATCAGCAACTCTCTGGACCTTGTGTTCTGCTGGAACCTCCTGCTGTTCACCAGGACCTGCAGCTCAGTGGTTCAAATGTCTCTTCAGGTTACACCAGCAGCTCCTCAGAACCCACTTCTCTCTTACTTCACCTGAAACCCCACCCCCCATGATGTCACACACAGGATGATGATGCCACCGTCCTGTTGCAGTCTGACCTCAGGGTGGCCTTTCTGGATGAACTCAGAACCCCCCCCCCCCATCAAACCCATGTCGGAGGTGTGCCTGAATGGGTTAACACATGTCAGCTGACCGCCAGCGTCAGACGCTGCTCAGCTCTGATGAAATGGATTCAGTGACACTGAAGTCTGAACCTGTTTCTGGATAAGGGTTAGACTGAACTGGAAGTTTTCTACGACGACGTCTTCGTCTGTAATCTGTCAGACTCTGCTCAGACAATCAGGACCAGTTTTTATATGAACTTTTGATAAAAGTGATGATGAAACTGTTGCACCAGCTGACATCACCAGCTGTCATCACCAGCTCAGTCCAACCGACCAGCAGTTTGTCCGGAAGATGAACTTTTGATAAAGTTTAAACTGATCAGATCAGGTGACCCGTTTGATCCCTCAGGTGAGTCCAGACAGAAACCAGCAGGTGAGATTCTTCAGGTATTCTTACAGTTTGGACTCGACATCTCTGCACTAAACGTTCAGCAGCCGCTGCAGGTTGATAAATCTATGACAAATACAGAGACATGAACATGAGAACGGGTTGGTCACATCTGTGACTCCTTCCCATGTAACCAGAAGCTTCCTCCTTCCTTTCACCCAGTGAAGAACCAGTAACACCAGTAAGACAAGTTCCTGTCTCTGAGACTGTGAGCAGCATCAGGAGTCTCCGTTATTATACCTGTCTCAGAGTCTGTACAGGTGCAACATGCACCTGTAAAATTTCTTTAATAAACTCAGACTCTCGTTTCGACATTCACATCTTTCAAGGTCTGTTCTGTGTTTATTCATTTATTTTTTATTAAATCGGTGCAAAACGACAAAACATTGAATAAATACTTCACAGATGTGACAGAAATCGACAGCGATACATATTTATACAATATATGAAGGCAGCGCTCGAGTTACACCGCGGCTTCTCCACCGCGTTTGCTTTGTTAAGCAGACCGGGCGGAGGCTGCGATGAACTCGCGGCCGCGGCAGGAACAGAGCGCTGAGTTTATTAGACGCAAATGACAAACACACACTGACGAGGATTTCCCACCAGCTGCTATTTATTCCAGGAACCGAAATATTAAAACAGCAAACAAACGAGACGTGGCAATAAAAGTACAAACCACAGTAATCTGGTTTATGAAAGAGGCTCCTGATGCTGTGATGCACGATGAGAACATCAGGAGAACATCAGGAGAACATGATGAGAACATGATGAGAACATCAGGAGAACATGATGAGAACAGGAGAACATGATGAGAACATCAGGAGAACAGGATGAGAACATCAGGAGAACATGATGAGAACAGGAGAACGTGTCTACAGGAGGAACTTCCTCAGTCGGTCCGTTGAGGACTTCAGTCTCTGCTGGACTTGAGTCAGGATCCAGATCCAGATCCAGTCTGAGAGCAATAAGAGGATCGAAGCTTTTCAACTTCAGGATGAAAATCATTTGCAGCGACAATCAGACGATGATGTCACAGTGTTGATTGATTGGTTTATTGATTGACTGAATGGAGCCTGTTTTTGTACCGAGCTTCACACTTTTATAAAAATGTCGGCGAACTCAACGTGAACGAAATGCAAGTTTTTGACAACGTGTGAAGTCAGTGTTTTATGGACGTCTAATTCTGATCAACATGATTATCGTTCAATAAGACGTTTGTCTGTTGACACCCAGAGGCCTCTGTGTCGTCACAGGCTGATCTGAGTTCTTCTTCAGGTCGGAAACCAGGCTGACCTCCCGTTTGCTCCAACAGGAAGCCGCGGTCACATGACACACATGCAGTCACTTCAGACACATGAAGAAGAAACAGAGTTCAACTCTGAATGAAGTCTGAAAGATGTAAAGTCACAGTGACCCCCCCTCCTGCTAGTGACCTGTCTGTCTGCCTCCACCTGTCTGTCTGCCTGTCTGTCTGTCTGTCTGCCTCCACCTGTCTGCCTGCCTCTACCTGTCTGCCTCCACCTGTCTGCCTCCACCTGTCTGTCTGCCTGTCTGTCTGTCTGCCTCCACCTGTCTGCCTGTCTGTCTGCCTCCACCTGTGTGTCTGCCTGTCTGCCTCCACCTGTCTGTCTGCCTCCACCTGTCTGCCTCCACCTGTCTGCCTGCCTCCACCTGTGTGTCTGCCTGTCTGCCTCCACCTGTCTGCCTCCACCTGTCTGCCTGTCTGTCTGTCTGTCTGCCTCCACCTGTCTGCCTGTCTGCCTGCCTCCACCTGTCTGCCTGCCTCCACCTGTGTGTCTGCCTGTCTGCCTCCACCTGTCTGCCTCCACCTGTCTGCCTCCACCTGTCTGCCTGTCTGTCTGTCTGTCTGCCTCCACCTGTCTGCCTGTCTGCCTGCCTCCACCTGTCTGCCTGCCTCCACCTGTGTGTCTGCCTGTCTGCCTCCACCTGTCTGCCTCCACCTGTCTGCCTCCTCTGTAGCGACACTGATTAAAAGCACAAACTCTGATTCAAATGTTAAGCAACATAAGCCCCGCCCACCTCCAAAGATCAAACCACAGGATTGGACACTGCTGTCACTCTCAGATTGATTGACAGATCAATACAGGGACTCCGTTAACATGTGCTGCTGCTGAATGATGTCATTAACTTGAACATCCTGTGATTTCTGATTGGCTGCACCAGCTGTCATGTGACCGCAGCTTCAGCGGAGCAGGAGGAGTCCCAGCATGCACTTCTTCTAACTGGTCTCTTTATAAATCCGTGTTTAATGGCTGTGTGTCCACTGTCCAGTCTGAACGCTGCAGTGCTAGTGTGTAATACTCTGCAGGGACTCTTAGTTCGGAGTACTCTGGAGTACTGTAGAGTACTGTAGAGTACTGTAGAGTACTCTGGAGTATTGTTGAGCACTGTAGAGTACTCTGGAGTACTGTGGAGTACTCTGGAGCACTGTGGAGTACTCTGGAGCACTGTAGAGCACTGTAGAGTACTGTAGAGTACTCTGGAGTATTGTTGAGCACTGTAGAGTACTCTGGAGTACTGTAGAGTAGTGTAGAGTACTGTGGAGCACTGTGGAGTACTCTGGAGTACTGTAGAGTACTCTGGAGCACTGTGGAGTACTGTAGAGTACTCTGGAGTATTGTTGAGCACTGTAGAGCACTGTAGAGTACTGCGGAGCACTGTAGAGTACTGCGGAGCACTGTAGAGTACTCTGGAGTACTGTGGAGCACTCTGGAGCACTGTAGAGTACTGCGGAGCACTGTAGAGTACTCTGGAGTACTGTGGAGTACTCTGGAGTACTGTGGAGCACTGTGGAGCACTCTGGAGTACTGTAGAGCACTATGGAGTACTGTGGAGTACTCTGGAGCACTGTGGAGCACTCTGAGTACTGTGGAGCACTCTGAGTACTGTGGAGTACTCTGGAGCACTGTGGAGTACTGCGGAGCACTGTAGAGTACTCTGGAGTACTGTGGAGCACTCTGGAGCACTGTAGAGTACTGGAGCACTGTAGAGTACTGCGGAGCACTGTAGAGTACTGCGGAGCACTGTAGAGTACTCTGGAGCACTGTGGAGCACTCTGGAGTACTGTAGAGTACTGTAGAGTACTGCGGAGCACTGTGGAGTACTCTGGAGCACTGTGGAGCACTCTGGAGTACTGTGGAGCACTCTGGAGCACTGTGGAGTACTCTGGAGCACTGTGGAGTACTCTGGAGCACTGTGGAGTACTGCGGAGTACTGTGGAGTACTCTGGAGCACTGTAGAGCACTCTGGAGTACTGTGGAGCACTCTGGAGTACTGTAGAGTACTCTGGAGCACTGTGGAGTACTCTGGAGTCCTGTGGAGTACTGTGGAGTACTGCGGAGTACTGTGGAGCACTCTGGAGCACTGTAGAGCACTCTGGAGCACTGTGGAGTACTCTGGAGTCCTGTGGAGTACTGTAGAGTACTGCGGAGTACTGTGGAGTACTCTGGAGCACTGTGGAGTACTCTGGAGTCCTGTGGAGTACTGTAGAGTACTGCGGAGTACTGTGGAGTACTCTGGAGCACTGTAGAGTACTGCGGAGTACTGTGGAGTACTCTGGAGCACTGTGGAGTACTGTAGAGTACTCTGGAGTACTGTGGAGCACTCTGGAGTACTGTAGAGTACTGTAGAGTACTGCGGAGTACTGTGGAGTACTCTGGAGCACTGTGGAGTACTCTGGAGTACTGTAGAGTACTGTAGAGTACTCTGGAGCACTGTGGAGCACTCTGGAGTCCTGTGGAGTACTGTAGAGTACTCTGGAGTGCTGTGGATACTCAGGGCTGTAGCCACGATTATAGAAACACTCAAGGCCTCCAGCAGAAACCCACCAGCCACCAACCAAACTCTGTACAAATTTCTGAGTATTTAAAAAAGTATATTTATCCATGTAACTGTTCAGTTATACTTCATGTAAGTTGTGTCTCACATGTCGCAGTCTGGTGCCGGGTATTTTCGTCTGGTGAGGAATATTAAATTCTTCTCATTTTAATTTAATAAAGTGTAAAAAACAACAACCCCAAACTTAGTCTGAAAGGATCAGAAACCTCCTGATTCATCAGAACATAAACTTCCTCCAGTCCGAGGACACGACCCTCACAGTATTCCAGTACAGTACCATACTTGTGTAGCAGTACCGGTATTTGGTCTGTGTCCCCCTTCAGGTCCAGGACCAGCTGTTGTCCAGCTGTGTGGACAGTCTGTCAGAGTGACATCACAGCTGTTTCTGCCGTGATGCGTTCAGGTGCACTCTGTACAGTTGGAGTTTCTTGTACAGTCTGAACTTTGTGTAAAAATCATTTTCTATCTTTTTGGACTCTTTTGTCATTTGTACTTTTTTCACTCTGAACTCTTTCTGCTGTTCGATGTTGGAAAAGAAAAATGTACAAACAAATAAAGATTTCCGTTACAGACACAGTCGTCCACATACGAACGCAGCTGTGTAAACCTTTATTCTTCTGTGCTGAAGTCAACGCGAACACTTACACAACGCCTGAAAGTGATTGATTCCAAACACTTTATAAGATCCGATCGGACTTTATTGATCTCAGCAGCCATGATGTGTGAACTATATACTGTAGAAGCAGCGAATAATAAGCACAGCATACATAACATGAAGTATGTAGTGTTATATATAATATATGTTACACACACTGTACAGTATATATAACAAATAGAAGAGAATACTGTGATAAAGCCTAATATAATAATATAGAAGTACAATAACAATATAGTAGGAATATTATAATTATATAGTGATGTAAGTAATGCAATGTAAAATTAAAGTTAACACATGAAGCCATTATAATGTCAGTGGCACAGCCTCACCTGTCACCTGCAGACGCTCTGACTGTGGAGACTCCGGTCTGCGAAGAGGAGGAGGAGGAGGAGGAGGAAGGAGGAGGAGGAGGAGGAGGAGGAGGAGCAGGAGCAGGAGAGGCGTCTTTGTAGAAGAAGAGGAAGGAGGAAGTGTGTGTAGGGAAGGAGGGGAGTGTTCTCAGTATTGGGACGCGGCCCGTCCTCTCAGGTAAACATGCTGAACTTTCTTCTGCCGTCCGGACATTAAACACCATCAGACGGTTGAACATGAGGTAAAGCGACGCGTCTGAAGGAGCAGGTGTAACAGGTGACTTCCTGTGTCGCGGTCAGGTGGAGCAGATTAACCCGCTGAACTTTGAGCTCTTTTCATGTTCCCACCAGAGAAACAACAAAGTTCCTGTTCGGTTAGAGGTTAGCTGTAGTTAGCATCGCTCTGTTAGCTGCCGGGTTTCAAAACCCGGGTTAAACTTTTTGTGCGGTTTGGTGTGAGCTGAGCGGTGCCGGGACCGGGACCGGGACCCGACGGTTATTTAAAGAATCCGCTCCACTGTGAAACTCCGTGAATAACAGCAAGTTAGCTGAGTGCTGCTAGCCGGCGGCTAGCTCAGGACTTAGAAGAAGTTAGAAGCTAACTGACGGGTGCTAACTGACGGAGCTAACTGACGGGAACTAACTGACGGGAACTAACTGACGTGAGCTAACTGACGTGAACTAACTGACGGAACTAACTGACCCGAACTAACTGACGTGAGCTAACTGACGGGAACTAACTGACGGGAACTAACTGACGGAACTAACTGACGTGAGCTAACTGACGTGAGCTAACTGACGGGAACTAACTGACGTGAGCTAACTGACGGGAACTAACTGACGGAACTAACTGACGTGAGCTAACTGACGTGAGCTAACTGACCGGAACTAACTGACGGGAACTAACTGACGGGTGCTAACTGACCGGAGCTAACTGACGGGTGCTAACTGACGGGAACTAACTGACGTGAGCCAACTGACCCGATCTAACTGACGTGAGCTAACTGACGGGAACTAACTGACGTGAACTAACTGACCCGAGCTAACTGACGGGAACTAACTGACGGGAGCTAACTGACGGGAGCTAATTGACGTGAGCTAACTGACGGGAACTAACTGACGGGAACTAACTGACCCGAGCTAACTGACGTGAGCTAACTGACCGGAACTAACTGACGGGAACTAACTGACGGGAACTAACTGACCCGAACTAACTGACGTGAGCTAATTGACGGGAACTAACTGACGGGAACTAACTGACGGAACTAACTGACGAACTAACTGACGGAACCAACTGACGGAACTAACTGACGCGGAGCTAACTGACGGAACTAACTGACGGAACTAACTGACGGGAACTAACTGACGGGAACTAACTGACGGAGCTAACTGACCCGAGCTAACTGACGGAACTAACTGACGGAACCAACTGACCCGAGCTAACTGACGCGGAGCTAACTGACGGGAACCAACTGACGGAACTAACTGACGGAGCTAACTGACGGGAACTAACTGACCCGAGCTAACTGACGCGGAGCTAACTGACGGAGCTAACTGACGGAACCAACTGACGGAACTAACTGACGTGAACTAACTGACCCGAGCTAACTGACGGGAACTAACTGACGGGAGCTAACTGACGGGAACTAACTGACGGAGCCAACTGACGGAACTAACTGACGGAGCTAACTGGCCGAGCTAACTGGCGGAACTAACTGACCCGAGCTAACTGACGGGAACTAACTGACGGGAGCTAACTGACCGGAACTAACTGACGTGAACTAACTGACGGGTGCTAACTGACGGGAACTAACTGACGGGAACTAACTGACGTGAGCCAACTGACCCGATCTAACTGACGTGAGCTAACTGACGGGAACTAACTGACCCGAGCTAACTGACGGGAACTAACTGACCCGAGCTAACTGACGGGAACTAACTGACCCGATCTAACTGACGTGAGCTAACTGACGGGAACTAACTGACCCGAGCTAACTGACGGGAACTAACTGACGGGAGCTAACTGACGGGAGCTAATTGACGTGAGCCAACTGACCCGATCTAACTGACGTGAGCTAACTGACGGGAACTAACTGACCCGAGCTAACTGACGGGAACTAACTGACCCGAGCTAACTGACGGGAGCTAACTGACCCGAGCTAACTGACGGGAACTAACTGACGTGAACTAACTGACCCGAGCTAACTGACCCGAGCTAACTGACCGGAGCTAACTGACGGGAGCTAATTGACGGGAACTAACTGACGTGAGCTAACTGACGTGAGCTAACTGACCCGAACTAACTGACGGGAGCTAACTGAAGTGAGCCAACTGACCCGAGCTAACTGACCCGAGCTAACTGACGGGTGCTAACTGACGGGTGCTAACTGTCCGGAACTAACTGACGTGAGCTAACTGACCCGAACTAACTGACGGGAGCTAACTGACGGGTGCTAACTGAAGTGAGCCAACTGACCCGAGCTAACTGACGTGAGCCAACTGACCCGAGCTAACTGACGTGAGCTAACTGACGGGAGCTAACTGACGGGTGCTAACTAGCTAAACACCTGTTCATAACAAGGAAACAAGTGCACATGTAAACCTGTTGGAGGTACGTGGTTTTCACAGACCTGCAACAACGTACAGTAAGAGACAGAAAGTGGAAGGTAATGAAGTAATATTATAGTAATAATATGATATTATAGTAATAATATATACAAAATTATCTTTTGATCTGCTGATCATTTCCTCGATGAATCCATTAAATAAAAACTGTCACGTTTCTTAAAGGTGATGATGTCTTCAAACAGCTCGTTTCCCCCGAAGCTGAAAATATTCAGTTTACTGTCAAATCAGCGTCGCTGAACTGGAACCAGGAAGTGTTTGTTTGCTCGAAACTAAAACAAGGAATCGATTAATCGACTAATTTCAGCTGTTCAAAGATTTATTACAATATAGAAAATAAAGTCTTCAACAGAGCCGTCTGTGACCCCAACAGAGCGTTTGAAGTTGACCTGTGGTCCAGCGGAGGGCGCTATAAACATTCACTCTCAGCCAGACCTGTTCCAGCCCTACTGACGATCAATAAACTCAGCTAATCAATAAAAATGGAGGACAGTGGCGATCAAAGCCGAGCTGATCAGATAATCAGGACGCGAAGCAGAGTGAGGAAGGATTTTAGTTCTAAACGACCAACAAACATCAGACTGTCTGTGAATCAGCTGTTACTTTACTCTGATTATCAATAAAATAACCAATAATCAATAATCTGTACCTCTAGATTTGCAAACTACAGACTCACTTTACAAACCTGATTCCAGTAAGTTGGGACTCTGAGAATAAAAACAGGATGCAATGGCAAATGTCATGGCACCAACACAGAAAGGTTGGGACGCGGCCATGTCGACCGCTGTGCGGCTCGTCTGTTTCTAACGGTCCGCAACCGTCTGAGGAGGCGAGTCGCTCAGGTTTAGGAATGTCGTCCCGTTCCTGTCTAATACAGGCTTCTAGTTGCTCGGCTGTCTTCTTCGTCGCATCTTCGTCTTTATGATGCGCCAAATGTTTTGCATGGGCGAAAGGTCTGGACTGCAGGCTGGCCGTTGAAGAGCCCGGATCCTTCTTCTGCGCAGCCGTGGCGTTGTTATTGCTGCTGTATGTGGTCATGTTGGAAAATGCAAGGTCTTCCCCGGAAGAGACGACGTCTGGATGGGAGCAGATGTTGAACTTGGATACACCTTTCAGCACTGATGGGGCCTTTCCAGATGTGCAAGCTGCCCTGATGGGGCCTTTCCAGATGTTAGCTGCCCTGATGGGGCCTTTCCAGATGTGTTAGCTGCACTGATGGGGCCTTTCCAGATGTGCAAGCTGCACTGATGGGGCCTTTCCAGATGTGCAAGCTGCACTGATGGGGCCTTTCCAGATGTGCGAGCTGCCCTGATGGGGCCTTTCCAGATGTGCGAGCTGCACTGATGGGGCCTTTCCAGATGTGTTAGCTGCACTGATGGGGCCTTTCCAGATGTGTTAGCTGCACTGATGGGGCCTTTCCAGATGTGTTAGCTGCACTGATGGGGCCTTTCCAGATGTGTTAGCTGCACTGATGGGGCCTTTCCAGATGTGCGAGCTGCACTGATGGGGCCTTTCCAGATGTGTTAGCTGCACTGATGGGGCCTTTCCAGATGTGCAAGCTGCCCTGATGGGGCCTTTCCAGATGTGTTAGCTGCACTGATGGGGCCTTTCCAGATGTGTTAGCTGCCCTGATGGGGCCTTTCCAGATGTGCGAGCTGCCCTGATGGGGCCTTTCCAGATGTGCGAGCTGCCCTGATGGGGCCTTTCCAGATGTGCGAGCTGCCCTGATGGGGCCTTTCCAGATGTGCAAGCTGCACTGATGGGGCCTTTCCAGATGTGCAAGCTGCCCTGATGGGGCCTTTCCAGATGTGCAAGCTGCACTGATGGGGCCTTTCCAGAGGTGTTAGCTGCACTGATGGGGCCTTTCCAGAGGTGTTAGCTGCCCTGATGGGGCCTTTCCAGATGTGCAAGCTGCACTGATGGGGCCTTTCCAGATGTGCAAGCTGCCCTGATGGGGCCTTTCCAGATGTGTTAGCTGCCCTGATGGGGCCTTTCCAGATGTGTTAGCTGCACTGATGGGGCCTTTCCAGATGTGTTAGCTGCACTGATGGGGCCTTTCCAGATGTGCGAGCTGCACTGATGGGGCCTTTCCAGATGTGTTAGCTGCACTGATGGGGCCTTTCCAGATGTGCGAGCTGCACTGATGGGGCCTTTCCAGATGTGTTAGCTGCACTGATGGGGCCTTTCCAGATGTGTTAGCTGCACTGATGGGGCCTTTCCAGATGTGTTAGCTGCACTGATGGGGCCTTTCCAGATGTGTTAGCTGCACTGATGGGGCCTTTCCAGATGTGCGAGCTGCACTGATGGGGCCTTTCCAGATGTGTTAGCTGCACTGATGGGGCCTTTCCAGATGTGCAAGCTGCCCTGATGGGGCCTTTCCAGATGTGTTAGCTGCACTGATGGGGCCTTTCCAGATGTTAGCTGCCCTGATGGGGCCTTTCCAGATGTGCGAGCTGCCTGATGGGGCCTTCCAGATGTGCAAGCTGCACTGATGGGGCCTTTCCAGATGTGCAAGCTGCCCTGATGGGGCCTTTCCAGATGTGCAAGCTGCACTGATGGGGCCTTTCCAGAGGTGTTAGCTGCACTGATGGGGCCTTTCCAGAGGTGTTAGCTGCCCTGATGGGGCCTTTCCAGATGTGCAAGCTGCACTGATGGGGCCTTTCCAGATGTTAGCTGCCCTGATGGGGCCTTTCCAGATGTGCAAGCTGCACTGATGGGGCCTTTCCAGATGTGTTAGCTGCACTGATGGGGCCTTTCCAGATGTGTTAGCTGCACTGATGGGGCCTTTCCAGAGGTGTTAGCTGCCCTGATGGGGCCTTTCCAGATGTGCGAGCTGCATTGATGGGGCCTTTCCAGATGTGTTAGCTGCACTGATGGGGCCTTTCCAGATGTGTTAGCTGCCCTGATGGGGCCTTTCCAGATGTGCGAGCTGCCATCAGAGACGCAGGCTTCTGAACCGAGCGCCGATAACGACCTGGGTTGTCCTCGTCCTCTTTAGTCTGGACGACATGGCGTCCCAGTTTCCCAAGAAGAACTTAAATTTGGATTTGTCCGACCACAGGACCGTGTTCCGCTTTGCCACAGTCCGTTTGAAATGAGCCCGGAGGAAACGCCAGCGCTGCTGGATCATGTTTAGACGTGGCTTCTTCTTTGACCTGTAGCGTTGTGTCGGCAGCGGCGAATGGCACGCTGGATTGTGTTCGCCGACCGTGTTTTCTGGACGTCTTCCTGAGCCCGTGCTGTGATTTCCAGTACAGTAGCAGTCCTGTATGTGAAGCGGGGCCGTCTGAGGGCCCGAAGATCAGGGGCATCCAGTACGGTTTTCCGGCCTTGACCCTTACGCGTTGTTCCAGAGTCTTTGGATGAGATTCTGCGCTGCAGACGACGATAACTTCAGACTCTTTGCAGTTTTTCTCTGAATCAGAAACTCCTTTCTGATACGGCTCCACCAGTTTTCTCCGCAGCACCGGGGGAACTGGTGATGTGGACGCCTGGGGGTCCTGCCGCTCTGAGGCGCTGTTTTTATACCCAGTCGTGTCGCCAGTTGGTCCTCCAGCTGTTCCTTATATGTGCGTTTAACTTTTCCTTATTGCTGCCTGTCCCAACTCTTCTG
>CM050849.1:32120963-32123463 GCA_027580175.1 Siniperca scherzeri | reverse complement strand
CGTGGTTATAACCATCTCGCTTCATGCACACTCTGACAGACGCCACTCGAATCTAATAATGAGAGAAACGCAGTACTGAGGCTCATTTTCAACGTCCACATGAATATTGAAATCACCTGCAATCATCACTTTATCTGTTTTAGGGACTAAACTTGATAAAAACTCTGAGAATTCAGACAGAAACTCAGAATAAGGACCAGGAGCGCGGCACACTGTAACAAACACAACTGGCTGTCGTGTTTTCCAGGTTGTGAAAGACTAAGAACAAGGCTTTCGAATGAGTTATAATCTAGTTTAGGTTTAGGGTTGATTAATAGGCTTGAGTCGAAGATGCTGCAGCTCCACCTCCTCGGTGCCTCGAGGAACGTGAGTATTAATATGACGGGGCGGAGTGGATTCATTTAGGCAACATATTCTTCGTGACCCAGCCAGGTTTCAGTAAGACAGAATAAGTCAATATGATGCTCTGATATTAAATCGTTCACTAGTACAGCTTTAGAGGACAGATCTGATGTTTAAGAGTCCACATTTAATTCTCCGGTTTTGTTGTGCTGTTTCAGCGTTTTTGTTTAGGTTTTTATGCATAACTCCTCTTCTGTTAACTTTAGATTTTATTAATTTAAGGGGTCGGGGGGCAGACACCGTCACTGAGGAGTTTTGGGGGGTAACTGCTCTGGAAGCGCAGGGAAGCGTGTAGGACTGCAGCTCTGCCTCCTGGTCTGAACTCTGAGTTGTCATGGTTTAGGTCCACTAATAAACTCGGGCAGATCTCTAAATATGAGAGCTGCTCCATCCAAAGTGGGATGAACGCCGTCTCTCCTAATCAGACCAGGTCTTCCCCAGAAAGTCCGCCAGTTATCTACAGAGCCCACATCGTTTGCTGGACGCCACCTCGACAGCCAGCGGCGGCATGAAGACATGCGGCTGAACATGTCATCACCGGTCAGGTTTGGCAGAGGCCCAGAGAAAACTACGGAGTCCGACATTGTCTTTGCATATGTACACACCGACTCAACATCAACTTTAGTGACCTCCGACTGGCGTGATCGGGAGTCGATACCGCTGACGTGAATAACAGTCTTACTGTATTTACGTTAACCCTTAGCCAGCAGGTTTAAACAGGATTCAGCGTCGCCGCTCTGGCCCAGGAACAGCTGACTGGTCGCTGGTGTCGCTAACTTCAGTTTCTCAAAAAGGAGCCGCCAGTAATCAGAGCTGGTTTCTCAGCGGGTGTGTCGCGGAGCGGGGAGAACTCGTTAGAAGCAGGCCGGTGGTGAACTGGGGCGTACTAGTGTACGTTTACATGTAAAGCGGAGAATCAGCCGCTGTAATGGAGAATCTAACATTTAACTGGGAGCAGCAAAAATCCGCCACCAGTAACACGCGAACACCGGCAACCGGAAATGAGAGCAAACGCTTACAGCAGCACAAACTGCACGTATCCGTCAGAGGTCAGCAGCCGTCGTGTTCATAATGAAAGCGTGATGTCAGCTGTGACCTTTGACCTGTGGTGTCTTCAGACTCTGAGGAGGTGAAGCAGGCAGCCATGGTGATGAAGGAGGAGGAGCTGGTGAGTGAGAGGACGCAGGCCTTCACCACGGCCAGAAACCTCCTCAACGCCGCCGCCGACGCTGTGGAGAGGATCATGAGCTCATACAAGGAGGTACACATCCTCCTCCTCTTTGCCTCCTTCACCTCCTCCTCTTCACGCTGTTCTCCACCTCTTTCCTACTCTAGCTCCTCTTTCTTTTCCACCACTGCTCTGCTCCTTTTCCTCCTCTTCCTTCACATTTTCCACGTTATTTCTTCTCTAATATCTTTATCTTCTGTCTCCTCCTCGTCCTCCTTCACATTCACCACCTCCTCTACCTCTTTCTTTCCCGTCTTAATGCCTGTATGTAAGCTGCCCTGTGTGTGCGGTGTTACAGATACCACATGTGATCCAGAATCGCACAGGTGTGCTGTAACGAACTGACTGTGTGTGTCTGCAGGTGACAGAGTTGGCAGGTTACACAGCTCGAGTCTCTGAGATGTTGGATGTGTTTGAAGATGTGAATGAGGGAATCTACCGTCGCTCTGCGGGCAGAGAGGAGGCGTTACCAGGAGGAGGAGCAGGAGCCGTGGTTCGGCATGGCCAGAGAGTCTGCGGTCGTCTGGAGATCCGAGGTAGAGTTAAGATTCATTAAGTTGAATCGTCTTTATATTCCAGAAGTCCACAACACGTTTGGGAAAGTGTGCAGCTCCACTCGTCTACCTGCGAACGACTTGCAGCCGTTAACTACCTGCTCAGTGTCGTGTCTCCGCTCCTCCCAGCGGGGAGGAGAGAGACGTGAATATGGAGGAGTTTCATTTAGCGACCAGGACGTCCTCGCTACTCGCAGCATCTCAACTGTCAGATGTGTAGAAAGAAAAACACCGGACGCCTGAGGACGCCTGACGACGCCTGAGGACGCCTGAGGACGCCTGAGGAAGCCTGAGGACGCCTGAGGACGCCTGACGA
>CM050849.1:32098463-32115963 GCA_027580175.1 Siniperca scherzeri | reverse complement strand
TTAAAGGGGGAAGAATTAACAGGATTAAAACAAAATGACCGACAAGAGGAAATTACATCGGTTAGAGGTTCTGATTTTCAGTTCACACTCACACACACACACACACACTCACACACGCACACACACACACACACACACACTCTCACACACTCACACAAACACTCTCACACACACTCACACACACTCACACACACACACTCTCACACACACACTCACACACCTCACACTCTCACACTCTCACACACTCACACACTCTCACACACACACACTCACACACACACACACACACACTCACACACACACACACACACACACACACACACACACACACACACACACACACACTCACACACACACTATGGGGGTGTAAAGGACCACGAGGGCGAGATGCGAGTACGTGCGCTGGTGTGATCGTTTACTTAAAGTCACGTGCGCGTGCACGTGCACCTGTGTGTGCGTAGTGCGGCTCAGTGCGAGGGCATAAGCATTAGCATAAATTCCTTCGTGACAACATCGGGGATGATGTCATCAGGCCTTTGTGGAGTTTGATCAAAGTGTTAACGTCGCGTTTCAGTCCACAAAGTTCTGTACTTCAGTAATCAGCTGTTTCTGAAAGGGAGCTCATGTTTATTAAATGCAGAGACAATAATTTGTCCTTTTGAAAGCAGTTGAAGCAGCTGACTCAGGTTCAGGTAACCAGCACAATTTCAAGCGCGTGTTCAAAGCTTACAGGCTGTTTCACTTCAGTCTCGCTGAAACATCACGCTGTGGAAGGAGACTGCCGCGTCTGGCTGATTATAATACTTTTAAAGAAATTAAAATAAAGCCACATGAATGACGAAAACATAAAACAACAATAATGAATCATACTAGGCTGTTAACGTGGTCCACATTTAGATAAACCGCTGGTTTTCTCCTGCCTCTGAGAGAACTGGGTTCACCTGCTGAAGCCTGGGTTCAGAGTCACACATGTGCACGCTTTCAGCTTTACCTCACGTCCTTCTTTAGCACACAGAGCTCATCACATGACTGCAGCTCGTTCACATATGTTCTCCTGAATACAACCATCATGTGACTGAGGGTCCATACTTCAGTCAGCTGACATGCGGTTAAAAGCTAGTATAAGTGGGCCTTTGAGTTTATTTTGTCACACATACTGTTTTCTTCCAGCCTCCAAACACCGACAGCAGTCGTCACAAAGATTTTCTTCAGCTTCCTTGAGTTTTATTTAGAGAGATCTGCTGATACAGAGAACTGATCTGATGTCAGTGCTCTCTTTTCCCCAAATGTAAAACCTGTGAAGCTCACTGTGTGGAACTGACTGGGATCATGTTTATGTAAAACAACATGAGGAGATAAGAGTCAGCAGCTCGCTGTGACTGAATGATTGTAACTGAGAGCCGAAACACTGAATTTTATTGAGACCGACAAACAAACTGGATTTAATGTGGATCTGTCACGTCATGGCTGATACTGGATCTGCTTCATAAAGTCCGTATCAGTGGCAGTACTGAAACAGTGGATCAGATCGGCTTGTTTATTGTGATTGTATTATACTTTGTTATGGAGAAATAGAGCTAAATCGTCAGCATATAGTGAGCACTGGATTTCAGTACCACATAAACAGCGTTGTAAAATACTGCAGTTTTTCAGTCAGTCCAGTTAAGGACTTGTGTAAAGGTTCGGTCACACCTCCACTTCAAATTTTTACATTTCGCAGCAGAATCAGTTCCGTTCAATCGCTGCGATCAGTGGAATCACGTTAATTTGCATTCATATTTCGCCTCGAGTTCAACTTTGGTCCAAAATGGAGGAAGCTGTCGTAGCTTATTAGCTGTGTGTCACCATCCAGGTTTACTGAAGCTCCTCTGTCAGAGTGTAAACTGCTCCACAACAGAGACCTGGTTCACACACAGTTAGGAGACAGGAGGACATGATGCTGATACAGCTGTTAATAAACTGCACTTGCTAACAGATATATACCAAACTAGCTCGCTTGGAAAACTTTTTTCACTAACTCTTTTTATTGTATGAAATGTTGTACAAAGGTGAACAAAATGTCAGGGGGGAGTAAACAGTCCAGCTCAGAGAAAATAGAGAGAAGCTCAGAGAGATTGTGACTAGTGCTAGCATGTTAGCAGTTAGCTCATCAGCTACAGTACTTTACCAACTGGCCTTGTGAGTGGTCACTGTGTCACCAAACAAGCAAATATTTAGTGAAGACGTACAGATGATTCAGCTCTGTCACTTTCTGGTCTGACTGGGCTTAACACGGCAGAACTGTTTTTTTTTGTGACCAGGTGTACATCAACAAGCAACCACTGTCAATAACATAACATACAGCCATACCATTATGACTAAGACAGTAAACGATACAGAAAAGCAAAAGAAAGCATACATCTGCAACTTTGATCGCTCCTTAACCTACCCCTTCCCCACGGGTCTTTCTCTAAATTTCACTATACAGGCAGGATAATTCCTAACAGTGTGTAGCAAAGTAAATAAGGAAACAGATTAATCATAAAAATGTATATCATGATTCTAGCTGCGTTGAGTGCCTCCTTCCGAGTCTCGAGTATAACCCGGCCTGCCCGGTTCATCCTAGCAACAGAGAGTTCCATAGATAAAATTTCTATCAGAGAGTGATTTGACTGAAGAATAGAAAGAGTGTGCTGTGGTTGCCACCAAACCGCCAACATCTTTTCAGCAGCTGTGCATGCTGATAGCCACAGCTGCCTTTGAGCATGATTCTGCCCGAATCATTATTCAACAGCATACATTCTGCACAGCAGTCGATCTCTAAAAGTGTTTCAGACAGACGTTTTGTTATTTGTTCCCAGAAACTTCTAACTGGTTGACACTCCCACATGATATGTGAACAAGTAGTTATGTTCATCGTAAAATGCCGATTTGGCGTCAGGTTTGATATATGAATTTCAGGTTTGTTAGTTTATGATTTGGATTTGTAAAGAACGAGAGGCATTCCTCCAAACTCTGTTCCAGTCTGTAGACGATTCAGAACAGTCTTTATTCCATAATGTTATTATCGCTAATGGAGTCTGTGTATGTTCTAACAAAGTGTTATAAATTAAAGTGTCCTTTAGTTAATCTTGATAGTTTCTTAATTAAATCCATTTTTGGACGAGTAATCGGTTGCCTGTCACTCAAAATACTTGCAGCCCATATAGCAGCATAATATAGCAGCATAAGCCATTGTGGTGAGATAAAATATTGTCCTCCAGACTTTAATAAGCTATTATAAAATATTGGTGTGTTAGCATGCCATTTAGATTTCCAATTATATATCTTTTCTATTTTCAGTAGAGACGCTCACTGTTTGTGTACATGAACTGTACGAATCTGTAAATTTTAGGTTTAAAAATGTGGATTTTTTGTGTCTCTCAGGTTGATGAGGGGATGAATGTGTTGATCACAGGTCCAAACGGCTGCGGGAAGAGTTCTCTGTTCAGGATCCTCAGTGGACTGTGGCCTGTTTATGGAGGAGTACTGTACCGTCCAGAACCACAGCACATGTTCTACATCCCTCAGAGGTAATGCTACTACTACTACTATACCGTTAGTTGTTCTTTCACATCAGGACCATGTCTGTCCTCAGTGCAGTCTCTGCGATGGTGTCAGGACGGAACTGGAGCTGCCTCTCTAGCTCGACTTTCAGCTGCCAGTCCCGAGCGGCGGCAAGAAGCCCACTTTACGGTCTTGGGTGCTGCTGTGGCTTCTCCGCTTCCTTGACAAAACCAGTTGCCTTCCTCGTTGGGTGCAGTTGTTTGCTGCTGACAATCCCTGTGCAGATGGTGTCTGCTATTGCCTTCAGCACCTGGTCGTGATGCCAAGTGCGCGCGAGCCGAGGTCGTTCAGACAGCAGCTCAGGATGCTCCAGGGATCCCCCTCTTGATCCAGAGTGGCTCAGCCTTCCAGAGCTCTGATGAAGTGATCTTGCAGCCGATGGTTCACTCCCATCTGGTCTGCTGCTGCATCCCTACCATCCTGCTCGCACATACTTCCTTCACACCTACTCGTATATCTCAGTGGACCATTTGTTCCAACCAGCACACTGTGCCAAAGTCGTGGCTCTGCCTGGTCAACCATCTCTTGTGCCCTCCACTTCCCCCTAGTCCTGACTATAGCCAGCATTGATGCCAGCATTGGAGACTCCGACAACACCTCCCTTACCTGGGTGACCAGCTTGTACAAGAAGATGCTGCTCAGACTTTGTGGTAATCCCAGCCATTGTTGCAGGAAGTGGCTGATCTTCCTTTGGAGGCCCTTGACAGTAGTCAGCATAAACCAGCAATGTCCAGCAACGGCCAAAGGAGACACAGCAGGATTCCATGTTGATAGATCCAGGCCTTGAGCTTCCCCTGTAGCCCTGATCTATCTTCTTCTGTCAGCCATGCCTCCAGCTCCTCACTGACAACAACATAGCAGTATAATAGGTGGCCTAAGACTTTGCCCAGGCTCTCAGTGACTTGTCGGTCACATCCCCCCTCCTCAAGACCATGGACCTGGACTTTGTGGGTTTAAAACTCATCTGGGCCCAGATAATGAGTCTTTAAAGACTGAAACAGTTGTAATGGCCCAGAATCATGTCCCTGAACTTGCGTGGAAGATGAACCTGTGACGTTTCCACCAGTTTGTGTGGTGTAGAGCCACAGGTATCAGCTACAGAACAGCCACACCTCTCTGATCAGCTGACTGACCACTCCTGTGTGCCCTGGGACCTTCAGGACGCCCCCTTTTTGAAAAGAGGTGTCAAGAGGTCCTTCAGGAGCCGCCGAGCAGCGATATTGAAACATATCTGGCCTGCAGTGTTGAGGAGTGAGATAGTCCTGAACTGCTCTATGGTGCTTGTATTCTCCTTCAGAATCCAGACACCACTCAACAAATCTTCACTGCTAGGCTACCTTCCCCCTTCTCAGGTTTAGGATCATCCACTGTTGTCACAAGAGTCCAGGTCTCCTCTTGGAAACCTCGTGAGGCACTCCACCAGGGCCCGGGGCCGAGCTTGTTTTAGTGTTGTACTGTGTATTGTACAGACCCTACATGTCAGAAGAGACTCTCAGAGACCAGGTGATCTACCTGTAGAACTGTAGTAGTTATAAGTACTGTAGTAGTGATGTAATACTATGTATTGTACAGGCCATACATGTCAGAGGGGACCCTCAGAGACCAGGTGATCTACCCGGACTCGGTGGAGGAGATGGTTCAGAGAGGAGTCAGAGATTCAGATCTGGAGGAAATCCTTCGGACCGTCCACCTGCTCTACATCCTGGACAGAGAGGGAGGTCAGTGTGTGTGTTTAGGATTAATTAGTTAATCAGGACGAAGGTGTTTCAGCAGCTGATCTGCAGGTAAACCGTCTGATCCAATCAGAATTAGCTCTGTCACAACATGATACTCTATAAACTAAATTTATACTCATCATCATTTTAAACACGCCTGTTATAAACTGTCATGTTAACTAGTGGTGTGTGTTTTTATTGATGTGTGTATATTTGATGTTCATGGAGTCCAACAAAGTAGTATCGTACCGTTCTGTGTTACTTAGTGATGTTACTATTGTGAGACTACACGTTATAATATCCTGTCTGGCTGCCAGGTTGGGAGTCGGTCAGTGACTGGAAAGACGTTCTGTCTGGAGGAGAGAAACAGAGGATGGGGATGGCTCGCATGTTCTACCATCGGTAAATATTTACCGACTCTATACTAACTGTTTCCTGAATATTTACTGACTGAAGGAATTCTGCTTCTCCGGCTGCACGAAGGCGAACGCGGTCCCTCAGATACGTTTGGCGGTTTCTTTAATACTTTCATGCCGTGTGTTTACGTTTGTTTGGGTGTAGAGCGAGGGGTTATGCTGAGCACGCTCCACCCTGCAGACGCCTGAGAAGCTTTTTTGGCCTGTGAGCAGCTTTCATAGGAATGAACTGGGCGCCATCTTGGAAAACTGTATCAGTTTTTTCTTAATAAATCCCTGATCCAGAACAGACACCGTGTCTGTGATGCAGACACTTAATCAGTGAACCGGGAACCAGAACACCTGAGTCCAGAGTCTGTAGTGAGGAGGAAACTGGCAGACAGGAAACAGACAGCAAACAGGAGGCAGACAGGAAACAGACAGCAAACAGGAAACAGACAGGAAACAGACAGGAGGCAAACAGGAAATAGACAGGAAACAGACATGAAACAGACAGGAAACAAACAGGAAACAGACAGGAAACAGACAGGAGGCAGACAGGAAACAGACATGAAACAGACAGGAAACAAACAGGAAACAGACAGGAAACAGACAGGAGGCAGACAGGAAACAGACAGGAAACAGACAGGAAACAGACAGGAGGCAGACAGGAAACAGACAGCAAACAGGAAACAGACAGGAAACAGACATGAAACAGGAAACAGACAGGAAACAGATATGAAACAGACAGGAAACAGACATGAAACAGACAGGAAACAAACAGGAAACAGACAGGAGGCAGACAGGAAACAGGAAACAGACAGGAAACAGACATGAAACAGGAAACAGACAGGAAACAGACAGGAAACAGATATGAAACAGACAGGAAACAAACAGGAAACAGACAGGAGGCAGACAGGAAACAGGAAACAGACAGGAAACAGACATGAAACAGGAAACAGACAGGAAACAGACAGGAAACAGATATGAAACAGACAGGAAACAAACAGGAAACAGACAGGAAACAGATATGAAACAGACAGGAAACAGACAGGAAACAAACAGGAAACAGACAGGAAACAGACAGGAGGCAGACAGGAAACAGATATGAAACAGACAGGAAACAGATATGAAACAGACAGGAGGCAGACAGGAAACAGACAGGAAACAGACAGGCATGAGGCAGACAGGATTTGAACCGTGGATGTTGCGGTCATGTGGCATGTCACCATTCAGATACCAGGCCGCTCCACCTGAGTCCAGAGTTTGGTAGTTGTATGAAACTGTGGTGGTTCAGAGGAGCTGAATCTGAAGTTCTGGGTCTACCAGTGGATCTCTGTTCCAGTTCTCAGCTGTGGTCCTGGTCTCTGAGCTACTGTGTTTGTCTGCTGACACCAGGACCTGGAGCTGGATCAGAGACTGAACATGATGATGGATGTTTACTGACTCTGTGTTATGTGAATGTCTCTCACCCAGACCTCGCTACGCTCTGTTGGATGAGTGTACAAGCGCCGTCAGCATCGACGTGGAGGGAAACATCTTCCAGGCTGCAAAGGATGCTGGGATAGCCCTGCTGTCAATCACACACAGACCCTCCCTGTGGTCAGTACACACACACACACACACACACACACACACACACACAGTGTGTCATTATATATGTATTCTTATTTATATTCTTGACAGTAATCAGAAGAAAAAGCATACTTCCTTTTCCTTTTTGTCTTTCTCTGCTGAACATCAGAAATGTCTCACAGTCATCAGCAGGAAGTGCAGACACGTTTCATTGATTCAGTGATTGATTGATTGACTCAGTGGTTTGTTAGCCTGGGAACCAGACGAATGCAGACCGGAGACTTTGAATGGGCGGGGTAACTGTCAGCTTTTTTTTTATTTGGCCAATCAGAGGCTTACAATCCTCTGTCAATCAAAAACTAATTTCACCAATAAGCAGCCTGGACCTGTGGTCAGTCACTTTTTAATTCGGCTAATCATTGCTCTCGTAGGAGAAGGGGCAGTTCGACACGAAGTTTAGATCCAAAGTTTTCAGCTGTACGTTAGCATGCAGCAACGTTTTAATCGACATTTTAAAGTGGAAGTAGAACTTTTGATCATAACAGAATAGAGTAACTTTCACCGCTGCTCATTTTAGAAGTCACACATCGCAAGTCGCAGGTGTTGGCGGCTAATGAGCTACCACAGGCTGTATGCAGTAAACTGCAAGCTAATGTTAGCTAACTCGCTAACCTCTATGGGAAATTACAGTGGTAAGCTAACAGGCTAGAAAAGCAGCGGAAACCGGCAGTGCAAACTTTTAAATTAGGCTTTGCAGATCTGATATGAGTGAAGATTCAGCAGCTGGATTGCTTATTTCTCGTCTAAAATGTGTTGAGAAACAGATTTTGGTGACCTGTTGAGGTGAAATTAGTGACAGTTTACGTAGCTAACTCCATGCTCAAACCCCATTGGCTCACAGAACTAGAGGCCCGAGGAGGGAGGACTGCAGCTGGACCGGAGCTAGCGCGCTAGCTAGTTGCAAAGTTGTCCGGTACAATTTAACGTGAGTTGTTTGTGTACCTCCCCCGTTATAATGCTGTGAAGTGATTCGCCAAATTAAAAAGTGATTGACAGCTGGTTCAGGCGGCGTATTGGTTAAATATGTTTTTGACTGACAGCGGATTGTAAGCCACCGATTGGTCAAATTAAAAAATTAGACAGTTCAGACGGCCTCTCAAAGTCTCCGGTCTGCAGAGATACAAACTGGGGTACGTCTGGCCTCCCGTCCTGGATTCGGTCGGGCCAATCATAGCTATTGATCTAATATGGGGCGGGTTTGATAAGACGACTGACAGAGCGGCGTCACCGGTCCAGATTTCACACGTTTCGCTGCTCTGATTGGTTGACACAGCGCAAAACTCGGATCAAACTGTGAAACTAGGCAGTGCTGATCAACTGCGCCGTCTTTTTCCCGCCTCAAATGTTTTCAGGAACACATTTTAGTGGACCGTTATGTGTCGCTCGGCACCTTTCGCTGCTCTGATTGGTTGCAGGTCTTTCTTTTGCGTTCAGATGATAACGCCCCTTGGAAGTTGAAAATGAAGTGAGAGGGTCCAGACTAATAAGTCTGGCGATGCCATACATACAGACTACTATACTACGTGTGTGAGGACAGACTTTAGTATTTCAATTTAAATGAGGTTCTTTATATTATTAGTTCAGAGTAAATTCAGATGAAGTGGTATTTTTAGCCTGCAGGGGGCAGCAGAGCTCTGAGCTGATCTCTGCTGCCCCACCCTAATGCTTCTTCTTCTGTCCCCTCTAACAGGAAGTACCACTCTCACCTGCTTCAGTTTGACGGAGAAGGAGGATGGAGGTTTGAACCTCTGGACGCCTCCACTCGTCTCTCTCTGCAGGTGTGTCTCTCCGTCTGTTCAGGTGTTTAAATCAAACACATCAGCGCCTCTCGTTTACATTTATTTTAAAGTTACTGTTTATCGGCCTCGTGGAGCTCTGCACGTCATTTCCTGTCGTCTCTTCTTCTGTCTGTAATAAAGGTTTCAAAATACCCCAAAACATAAAAAAACAAACAGGAACAACTTCCCGCTCATCAGATTGACTTTTGGTTGAAACATGAAAGTTAGTGAGTCACAAGAAGTTTCTATACGTACATACAGTGTGTGTGTCTGTGTGTGTGTGTGTGTGTGTGTGTGTGTGTGTGTGTGTGTGTGTGTGTGTGTGTGTGTGTGTGTGTGTGTGTGTCTCTGTGTGTGTCTGTGTGTGTGTGTGTGTGTGTGTGTGTATCTATATATATATAGATACACACACACGTGTGTGTGTATTTTATATAAAATGTTAACTCATACGAACAGATGTAAAAGTCTTTTATCACAGAGTTAAGATTTATAATTGGAGCAGGAAAATCGCTGTAACTTGTAATAAAGTGGCGTTTGGTCTAGTCGGTGTTCGGTTATTGATCGGAGTGTCAGTCACACTAGTCCGATGACAGGAGGAGCTGAAGGTCACACGGTGCTTTACAGCTTCTTATAATATAATATAAAACGGCTAAACGATCACCAAAACTAATGTTATTAATTTAATAAAAAGAAAAGCGCTCAGTCCGTCAGCAGTGACCCTCCGACACCGGCAGGTAGCCAGGTGCTGTGGAGCGGAGACGGACCTGTCAGTGGATCTGGATCTGGTTCTGGTTCTGTGTGGAGTTTACATGAGTTTCCTCCCACTGCTAACCGTCTCTGTGCGTCAGCCCCGCGATTGGCTGGTTACCTGTCCACAGGTGGGGGCTGCAGAGCTAAACGCTCGGCTCAGGGAACCTGTTCGGTTCGTGAACATGTTAAAATAACTGTGAACCTCCTCAGCTGACCCCAGAGCCCTGCTGTGGTAATCTCTGTGTGTGTGTGTGTGTCTGTGTGTGTGTGTGTGTGTCTGTGTGTGTGTGTCTGTGTGTGTGTCTCTGTGTGTGTGTGTGTGTGTGTGTGTGTGTGTGTGTGTGTGTGTGTGTCTCTGTGTGTGTGTGTGTGTGTGTGTCTGTGTGTGTGTGTGTGTGTGTGTGTGTGTGTGTGTCTCTGTGTGTGTGTGTGTGTGTGTGTGTGTCTGTGTGTGTGTGTGTGTGTGTGTGTGTCTCTGTGTGTGTGTGTGTGTGTGTCTCTGTGTGTGTGTGTGTGTGTGTCTCTGTGTGTGTGAGTGTGTGTGTGTCTCTGTGTGTGTGTGTGTGTGTCTGTGTGTGTGTGTGTGTGTGTGTGTGTGTGTCTGTGTGTCTGTGTGTGTGTGTGTGTGTGTGTGTGTGTGTGTGTGTCTGTGTGTGTGTGTGTCTGTGTGTGTGTGTGTGTGTGTGTGTGTGTGTGTCTCTGTGTGTGTGTGTCTGTGTGTGTGTGTGTGTGTGTGTGTCTCTGTGTGTGTGTGTGTCTCTGTGTGTGTGTGTCTCTGTGTGTGTGTGTGTGGAAGCACAGTGAGAGGAAACCTCAGCCAATCAGCTGTCTCTGTGTGGGTCATGTGGGTTATTGCTGCCTTCAGGGCTGCATCATCAGTTTATGTTCCGTTCCTGTGAAACTTTATTTAAACAGAACGCACTGACGCAGCGGAGCTCTGCATCTGTTTTGTCTCGTGTCTCAGGAGGAGAAGCACCGCCTGGAGAGTCAGCTGTCGGGGATTCCCAAGATGCAACAGAGACTGGCCGAGCTGTGTGTCCTGCTGGGGGAGGGAGGGGGGGAGACGGAGGGATGAAGAGCGACCCGCAGATGAAGAAGAGTCTCTCTGAGCCTCTGATGGAAGAAATCTGCTGTTTTACTGGTTACCGTGGAGACACACGCGCAGCAGGGTGATCATGTGACTGAAACTGATTTTAAACTGAAGATGCGTTCAGACTGATCTGGAGTCACGAAGCTGGTTCTGAAGCGGACCAGTTCGGGACGAGTTATTGATTACAGTTAGTGAAATATAAACCGAATCAACACAGAGCTGCAATAAGAAGCTGCACAAACACCAGAAATAATTCACAAATATTAAAGTGGTAATGACTAATAGTAGTATTTATTTCTTTTTTGTCTGAATATTAATCTAATAATGTTAATATTCTGAAGATGTGATGCAGAGAAAGTTCATGTAAAGTTTCTGCTGAAAAAGCGGAGAAGAAGAAGAGAAGGAGTTCCTGTCGGAGTCAGTCATCGATTATTCGTGCGATAGTTCGGCTGCGCTGGGGAAGAAAAACTTTATTTAAACCGTATTTAGACTCAAACTGTTAGAATCACTTTTAAAACCAGAGTCACACCTGAAAGCGAACAGAAGCGGATTCTGCCGATCGCTCCGAGCATCGATCTGTATCGTTTGCTCTTCATGATGAACTCTGTAGCGGGGGCTTTCCGGGGATGGGATCGGAGGTTGGACGACGTGTTTCCTCAGATCGGCGCGTTTTCTCTCGTTTGGTGGGTGTGTCGGCGGTGTTACCCAATCAGCAGCGACATGTATATAAGCCCCGCCCCCCCGTTTCCGCACACCTGTTGACCCGGCTGGGATCAGCTGTTCTGTTCTCCCGCCTGGCCGGTAACCGGTAATCTTAATTTACAAAAACGTGAAGATGAATAGAAATATTCTGTTTTTAGATCGACATGTTCCCGTCTGTCTCTCTCCTGTCTCTCTCTCCCGTCTGTTTCTCTCCCGTCTGTCTGTCTCCTGTCTGTCTGTCTCCTGTCTGTCTGTCTCTCTCCCGTCTGTTTCTCTCCTGTCTGTCTCTCTGCCGTCTGTCTGTCTCCTGTCTGTCTGTCTCCTGTCTGTCTGTCTCTCCTGTCTGTCTGTCTCCTGTCTGTCTGTCTCTCTCCTGTCTGTCTCTCTCCCGTCTGTTTCTCTCCCGTCTGTCTGTCTCCCGTCTGTCTGTCTCCTGTCTGTCTGTCTCTCTCCTGTCTGTCTCTCTCCCGTCTGTTTCTCTCCCGTCTGTCTGTCTCTCTCCCATCTGTCTGTCTCTCTCCCGTCTGTCTCTCGTCTGTCTCTCTCCCGTCTGTCTGTCTCCCGTCTGTCTGTCTCTCTCCTGTCTGTCTCTCTCCCGTCTGTTTCTCTCCCGTCTGTCTGTCTCTCTCCTGTCTGTCTCTCTCCTGTCTGTCTCTCTCCCGTCTGTTTCTCTCCCGTCTGTCTGTCTCTCTCCCGTCCCGTCTGTTTCTCTCCCGTCTGTCTGTCTCTCTCCCGTCTGTCTCTCTCCCATCTGTCTGTCTCTCTCCTGTCTGTCTCTCTCCCGTCTGTCTGTCTCTCTCCCGTCTGTCTCTCGTCTCTCCCGTCTGTCTCTCTCTCGTCTGTCTCTCGTCTCTCCCGTCCCGTCTGTTTCTCTCCCGTCTGTCTGTCTCTCTCCCGTCTGTCTGTCTCTCTCCCGTCTGTCTCTCTCCCGTCTGTCTCTCGTCCTTCTCTCTCCCGTCTGTCTGTCTCTCTCCCGTCTGTCTGTCTCTCGTCTCTCCCGTCTGTCTCTCGTCTCTCCCGTCTGTCTCTCTCTCGTCTGTCTGTCTCTCTCCTGTCTGTCTCTCTCCCGTCTGTCTGTCTCTCGTCTCTCCCGTCTGTCTCTCGTCTCTCCCGTCTGTCTCTCTCTCGTCTGTCTGTCCCTCTCCTGTCTCTCGTCTCTCCCGTCTGTCTGTCTCCTGTCTCTCCTGTCTGTCTCTCTCCCGTCTGTCTCTCTCTTGTCTGTCTGTCCCTCTCTCGTCTGTCTGTCTCTCGTCTCTCCCGTCTGTCTGTCTCCTGTCTCTCCTGTCTGTCTCTCTCCCGTCTGTCTGTCTCTCTCCTGTCTCTCGTCTCTCCCGTCTGTCTCTCTCCTGTCTGTCTCTCGTCTCTCCCGTCTGTCTCTTGAATCAGTGCGGCTGTCTGTGTCTCGTGTTTCTCACCTGCAGCATGAAGAGCCAAACCACAGGTGACGTCCACTCAGTCGTATATTTGATAAACATGATTTTATTACATTATACTTCCTGTTTAGACCCAAAGCATGCTGGGAGCAAACGAAAAGAAGTGACTCCTGTCAGTCAGAGCTGAGGGTTTAAAGGTTCAGCAGTCTGAGATCAGCTGATTCAGAGGAATCAGGTAAACTGTAATCAGCCTCAGACTCAGTCACATGACTCAGTCACATGACTCAGAGGTCAGAGGTCACGTGACTGCAGCTGATTTTTAAAATGGTGCCAATTAGTCTTTTATTGTTTTTACTGTTTCATCTGAACGAAACCGACATGTTTCTTTTTCCAATACAGAACTAATATTACAAATTCATTGATTCATTGTAGACTTGTGTGCAACAATCTTAGTTTCATTTCTAATCATCATAATCAATCAGTTTGTGTTCAGCAGCTCAGCTGATCAATCAGTCCATCAATCTGCTGCTGGAGAGGTTCAATTAAACACTTTAATGTTTGATACAAGACGTTTGTTTATATGACTCATGATGAAGATGATGCTGTGATGTCAGAGGACGATGATGATGATGCTGTGTGATGTCAGAGGACGATGATGATGCTGTGATGTCAGAGGACGATGATGATGCTGTGTGATGTCAGAGGATGATGATGATGATGATGCTGTGTGATGTCAGAGGATGATGATGATGCTGTGTGATGTCAGAGGATGATGATGATGCTGTGTGATGTCAGAGGACGATGATGATGCTGTGATGTCAGAGGACGATGATGATGATGATGCTGTGTGATGTCAGAGGATGATGATGATGCTGTGTGATGTCAGAGGATGATGATGATGCTGTGTGATGTCAGAGGATGATGATGATGCTGTGTGATGTCAGAGGATGATGATGATGCTGTGTGATGTCAGAGGATGATGATGATGATGCTGTGTGATGTCAGAGGATGATGATAATGCTGTGTGATGTCAGAGGATGATGATGATGCTGTGTGATGTCAGAGGATGAAGTTTATTGGGATAAAAATAAATAAGTGGAGGAGAAACTACGGTGAAGCGAACGGCGCTCTGTAGAGAGTGTTGGTTTGTCCGTTCTGGGCTCCTGTAGCAACATGGCGGTGCAACATGGCGGTGCAACATGGCGGCCTCCGTGGAAGCGGACCCGCTGCCTCTGCAGATGTAAAGGCTGATTCTCAGGTAACGAAAACACAGCGATACACACTGAACGCACAGCTGTAGTATCTGAATCAGTTCGAAGCCTTAAATCTGTTTAACTCCTGTTAGTTTTATAATATTTCAGATTATTTTCTTGTACAAAATAAGGTTTTACACCTGACCAGGACCTGGACCTGGACCAGAGTCCGGTCTTGGTCCTGGTCTCAGGAACGCTTCGAGATAAACGCTGAAGTCTTTACAGCGCTTCTTGGTATTAACTGATTACTGATGGACAGTTTCATCCTTTAATAAAATATCGTTGCCTTTGATCAGCTGATCACAGAATGATTGATTACATCGTTCATTAAAGAACTAAAGTGAAACCTGAACCCTGAGCCTCTCTGTAACCAACGCTCCAGCTGAGAGAATCGATCACTTTAATCACGAATCGATCCTCTTCGGCACCTGTCACGTGAACACGGAGTAAACGCGTTATCTGAGCCAGGCTCGAGCCCTGCAGAGGAGCCCGGCAGGACCTCCGCCGCGGAGGAGCGTCAGAAAAGCCTCCCGGCGCGGCGCGGCGCGGGGCGGGGCCTCTGTCGGACCTGTTGTGCGGCTCTCGGTGCGGATCGTGCAGGTTTGTGTCTGCGGGTTACTGGAAGTTTCATCGGGCCGGTTGGACTCCGGCGGACCGCAGAGCAGCCCGCGGAGCTCAGGTGAGTCTGACCCAGACCACACTGTCCCCCTTTTCACGGCTCCAACTTGTCCCGAGCAGCAGCTGCTGCAGGAAGGAAGGAGCGTGTGAGTCAGGCGTGTCTGACAGCGACGCGCCAGACTCCGTTCAGAAATCCGACCGTTTTAAATGTTTTCGCTTATCTTTCTTTAATAACTCCTGAAAGAAACGACTGAATATATTTTGAGAATCGTGATGAGGCGTTCTTTAATTCGGCTCCAATACTTTCATTAAATGTCAGTTTTCTGTGTCGGTTCTGCGGTTTTCATTCACACAGCCGTTTAGAAAGGCTACACAGCGGCGCAGGCTGGAAATCAGCGAGTTTAAAAGTTGAGATTTCTGTAACGGTGTCTGGCTGGTGGATTGTGAGTGAGCCGAATTTAACATCAGTATCTGAAGATTTAAATCAGGACTTCAGTTTAGTTCTGAACGTTTTGTGTCTGAGTCAAACACTGAAAGTGTTTTTATTACAGTTTTAATAGCGTCTTTCTGTCTGTGTGTGTGTGTGTGTGTCGGGTGTTCCCAGCCTGTCCTGGCACGGCACGGCTCAGCCCGCAGCCGCATATTGAATAGCTGACATTCCAGCACACGCACACACGCGCGCGCGCACACACTGAATGTGCTGTAGTGTGTTTTTTAAGGCAGAAGTGAATTTAGAAGTCACCTTTGCTGACGTTACATAAAGGAAGTCTGCATCACGTGACCTCCTGAGAACACAAACAAAAACCAGTAAAGACAATGACTGTGGTCATGGTCTGAGTCTGACTTGTGTCATTCGACTGTTTAAATCAGTGATTTTCTGGCTGTAGTTCTGTGCGGCTGGTGTCATACAGTCTCACACAGCAGCAGTCGGTCAGTTCATGTTGTTTCATTCACATTATACAGTTATTATTATTATTATGGTACTTTTAGGACACTTTTATTTATGTGTTTTCAAAAGTCTAAGAACATCACAGCTGTTGAGACCCAGAGAACTTTTTTCCGTTTGTGCCTAAAAACTGACTTAAACAATGAATCAGTAATATTTCAGCTCTAATCTATATTATAGTGTGTGTGTGTGTGTGTGTGTGTGTATTCAAAAAGCACCTGTGATTAACTGTAAAGTTAAAACATGGTGCATAGGATAAATAATACATCAGTGTTTAATAATTATTATATTAATTATAATAAATGATTATTATTGGTAGCCTAATCAATAAAACAGTTTAAAGAAGTGATTTGAATGAAGGTATTGATTTGACACCAATGATTCCTCCGTCGTGGCGGCTGGTTTCTGATTGGTTTGATGAGCTCCAGTCTGACCAGTTACAGGTTCTGGACTGAAAGCTGATTGGTTGGTTAAAGTTCTGCTCAGATGTCATTGGTTGTGTGTTCTCAGTGTAATCAGATGGTGTTTTGAGACATTATTGAAAATTACAGTAAAAGTGAATGAAGTCTGGTATGAGAGGAATAAAGTTTGAAATTAGATGCAGCAGCTGACTGAGGAGGCCTTCAGTGTTTCAAAGTGTTTCTTCTTCGTGTGTTTCTTTGTATAAAAGTTGCATTCTTGTTCCTGCCGATTCCTCCTGACAGTCACTGTTCAGGGTCACAGTGATTAAAGAAACTGTTGTTTTCTGAATGTGATCTGGTGAAAAGACGACCACACACACACACATACACACACTCTCTGACACTCAGGTCATGTGACCTGTATGAAGCAGCATCAGTGACATCATCACCATCAACCGTGTGATGAAGATTATTTAACTGAAATGTCCATTTGACTAATCTGAAGGATTTAGTCCAGATTCAGATTACTGTTTAATCACCTACATCATCTAATCCACACACACACACACACTCACACACTCACACACAGGCACAGACACACACACACACACAGACACACACACACAGACACACAGACACAGACACACACAGACACACACACACACACACACAGTGTTAATGTGCTGTAATCTGCAGGTTTAGCTCAACGTCTTCACACAGTCAGTCTAAACTGGACTCGCACCAGTAACACCAGTATCACCAGTATCACCAGTATCACCAGTATCACCAGTATCACCAGTATCACCAGTATCACCAGTATCACCAACAACACCAGTATCACCAACAACACCAGTATCACCAGTATCACCAGTATCACCAGTATCACCAGTATCACCAACAACACCAGCACCAGTATCACCAACAACACCAGCAACACCAGTATCACCAGTATCACCAGCAACACCAGTAACACCAGTAACACCAGTAACACCAGTAACACCAGTATCACCAGCAACACCAGTAACACCAGTATCACCAGTAACACCAGTAACACCAGTATCACCAGTATCACCAGTATCACCAGTAACACCAGTATCACCAGTAACACCAGTATCACCAGCACCAGTATCACCAGTAACACCAGTAACACCAGTAACACCAGTATCACCAGTATCACCAGCAACACCAGCAACACCAGTATCACCAGTATCACCAGTAACACCAGTATCACCAGTATCACCAGTAACACCAACAACACC
>CM050849.1:32075963-32093463 GCA_027580175.1 Siniperca scherzeri | reverse complement strand
CTGGCTGTAGCTTCATATTTAGCGTACAGACATGAGAGTGGACTCAGTCTGAACATCTGACTCTCAGAAGAGAAGAAGAATGTTTATTTAACTTGTTCTTCATCTTCACAGCAGCGGCTCCAGTTTCAACTGAAGTCGTCTGCTGAATCTTTGAGAGACGACACTTAAAACAGCGTCTCTGTTACTCAGAATAATCTAATCTGATAATCTGTGGATTGATTTTCCTTGAAGCTTTCCTTTTTACCCAAGAAAGTTTACCAATTAGTTGATTAGATTAGATTCAACTTTGTACGAGTACAAGGCAACGAAATGCAGTCGAACCAGAAGAGCAGTGAGCAGTGCAGGATATAAAGTGTGTCAGGATATAAAGTGTGTCAGGATATAAAGTGTGTCAGGATATAAAGTGTGAGCAGGATATAAAGTGTGTCAGGATATAAAGTGTGAGCAGGATATAAAGTGTGAGCAGGATATAAAGCGTGTCAGGATATAAAGCGTGTCAGGATATAAAGTGTGAGCAGGATATAAAGTGTGAGCAGGATATAAAGTGTGTCAGGATATAAAGTGTGTCAGGATATAAAGTGTGAGCAGGATATAAAGTGTGTGTCAGGATATAAAGTGTGTCAGGATATAAAGTGTGTGTCAGGATATAAAGTGTGTGTCAGGATATAAAGTGTGTGTCAGGATATAAAGTGTGTCAGGATATAAAGTGTGAGCAGGATATAAAGTGTGTCAGGATATAAAGTGTGAGCAGGATATAAAGTGTGTGTCAGGATATAAAGTGTGTCAGGATATAAAGCATGTCAGGATATAAAGTGTGTCAGGATATAAAGTGTGTGTCAGGACCAGTCCAGTCAGAACTGGACCGGGCAGAACAGCAGTGCAGTGAATATGAAGTAGTGCAGTTTATGGAAATAGTTACAGTGCAGTAGATGAGTTACTGCAGTATTCAGCACAGAGTACTGCACATGATGCAGTATAAGTATAAATAAACAGTCCGGTAGTGCAAGTGAACATGTGCTACATGTAGCAAAAGACTAGTGTCGTAAGTAAGTATCGTGAAATCAAACATCCTGTTTCCTCGACGTCTTTAGGTCGTTCTGTCCGCCCTTCGGTCAGATATTCGGTTCATGATCAGATGGAACGGCAGATTATTGTACACGTTTTCCTGAGGATTGACTTCAGTGATTGATTATCAGAATAATAAATGGTTCGTACATGTGAAGCTTTTTGTGTGGCAACTGTTAGACGTCGCTGATGTTTTCTCTGTACATGTTCCTCTGTACATGTTCCTCTGTACATGTTCCTCTGTACATGTTCCTCTGTAAATGTTCCTCTGTAAATGTTCCTCTGTAAATGTTCCTCTGTACATGTTCCTTTCTAAATGTTCCTCTGTACATGTTCCTCTGTACATGTTCCTCTCTAAATGTTCCTCTGTACATAGAGCGGAACATGTACAGAGGAACATGTACAGAGGAACATTTAGAGAGGAACATGTACAGAGGAACATTTAGAGAGGAACATTTAGAGAGGAACATGTACAGAGGAACATGTACAGAGGAACATTTAAAGAGGAACATGTACAGAGGAACATGTACAGAGGAACATTTAGAACAGAACATGTACAGAGGAACATGTACAAAGGAACATTTAGAGCAGAACATGTACAGAGGAACATTTAGAGAGGAACATTTAGAGAGGAACATGTACAGAGGAACATGTACAGAGGAACATTTAGAGAGGAACATGTAGAGAGGAACATGTAGAGAGGAACATGTACAGAGGAACATGTACAGAGGAACATTTAGAGAGGAACATTTAGAGAGGAACATTTAGAGAGGAACATTTAGAGAGGAACATTTAGAGCGGAACATGTACAGAGGAACATGTACAGAGGAACATTTAGAGAGGAACATGTACAGAGGAACATTTAGAGAGGAACATGTACAGAGGAACATGTACAGAGGAACATTTAGAGAGGAACATTTAGAGAGGAACATTTAGAGAGGAACATGTACAGAGGAACATTTAGAAAGGAACATGTACAGAGGAACATGTACAGAGGAACATTTAGAGAGGAACATGTACAGAGGAACATTTAGAGAGGAACATGTACAGAGGAACATGTACAGAGGAACATTTAGAGAGGAACATTTAGAGAGGAACATGTACAGAGGAACATTTAGAAAGGAACATGTACAGAGGAACATGTACAGAGGAACATTTAGAGAGGAACATTTAGAGAGGAACATATACAGAGGAACATTTAGAGCAGAACATATACAGAGGAACATTTAGAGCAGAACATATACAGAGGAACATTTAGAGAGGAACATGTACAGAGGAACATTTAGAGAGGAACATGTACAGAGGAACATGTACAGAGGAACATGTACAGAGGAACATTCGTACATGTGATGTGAACTGCGTGAGACTATTATAAAGAGTTCGGACCTGCTATATTTGAAAAGTGCCCTGAGATAACTTCTGTTATGATTTGGAGCTGCATAAATAAATAAAATTGAAACGGAGGCATCTTCTCTAATAAACCCATCAGCTGATCTCACGTCAGTTTCAGCTGTGACATTCTCTCAATTAAACTTTTATATTCATATCAGATCAATAATTCAAACTGATCAACTTAATAGTTTTGAATCAGGACCTTCAGTATTCAGATCAAGTCAGATTCCTGTTATTTCAGTGTGTCAGATACATATTTAATCAACATTCAGGTAATTATAAATATCAGATCAGACTCGTTATAAGCAGATAATCAATATGAAAGGATCGTACATGTGAAGCTTTTTGTGTGGCAACTGTTAGACGTCGCTGATGTTTTCTCTGTACATGTTCCTCTGTACATGTTCCTCTGTACATGTTCCTCTGTACATGTTCCTCTCTAAATGTTCCTCTGTACATGTTCCTATGTACATGTTCCTCTCTAAATGTTCCTCTGTGCATGTTCCTCTGTACATGTTCCTCTCTAAATGTTCCTCTGTACATGTTCCTTTCTAAATGTTCCTCTCTAAATGTTCCTCTGTACATGTTCCTCTCTAAATGTTCCTCTGTACATGTTCCTCTCTAAATGTTCCTCTGTACATGTTCCTCTGTACATGTTCCTCTGTACATGTTCCTCTCTAAATGTTCCTCTGTACATGTTCCTTTCTAAATGTTCCTCTCTAAATGTTCCTCTGTACATGTTCCTCTCTAAATGTTCCTCTGTACATGTTCCTCTCTAAATGTTCCTCTGTACATGTTCCTCTCTAAATGTTCCTCTGTACATGTTCCTCTGTACATGTTCCTCTGTACATGTTCCTTTCTAAATGTTCCTCTGTACATGTTCCTCTCTAAATGTTCCTCTCTAAATGTTCCTCTCTAAATGTTCCTCTGTACATGTTCCTCTCTAAATGTTCCTCTGTGCATGTTCCTCTGTACATGTTCCTCTCTAAATGTTCCTCTGTGCATGTTCCTCTGTACATGTTCCTCTGTACATGTTCTGCTCTAAATGTTCCTCTGTACATGTTCCTTTGTACATAGAGCAGAACATGTACAGAGGAACATGTACAGAGGAACATTTAGAGCAGAACATATACAGAGGAACATGTACAGAGGAACATTTAGAGAGGAACATATAGAGAGGAACATGTAGAGAGGAACATGTACAGAGGAACATGTACAGAGGAACATTTAGAGAGGAACATTTAGAGAGGAACATTTAGAGAGGAACATTTAGAGAGGAACATTTAGAGCAGAACATGTACAGAGGAACATGTACAGAGGAACATTTAGAGAGGAACATGTACAGAGGAACATTTAGAGAGGAACATGTACAGAGGAACATGTACAGAGGAACATTTAGAGAGGAACATTTAGAGAGGAACATTTAGAGAGGAACATGTACAGAGGAACATTTAGAAAGGAACATGTACAGAGGAACATGTACAGAGGAACATTTAGAGAGGAACATATACAGAGGAACATTTAGAGAGGAACATGTACAGAGGAACATGTACAGAGGAACATTTAGAGAGGAACATTTAGAGAGGAACATGTACAGAGGAACATTTAGAAAGGAACATGTACAGAGGAACATGTACAGAGGAACATTTAGAGAGGAACATTTAGAGAGGAACATATACAGAGGAACATTTAGAGCAGAACATATACAGAGGAACATTTAGAGCAGAACATATACAGAGGAACATGTACAGAGGAACATTTAGAGAGGAACATGTACAGAGGAACATGTACAGAGGAACATGTACAGAGGAACATTCGTACATGTGATGTGAACTGCGTGAGACTATTATAAAGAGTTCGGACCTGCTATATTTGAAAAGTGCCCTGAGATAACTTCTGTTATGATTTGGAGCTGCATAAATAAATAAAATTGAAACGGAGGCATCTTCTCTAATAAACCCATCAGCTGATCTCACGTCAGTTTCAGCTGTGACATTCTCTCAATTAAACTTTTATATTCATATCAGATCAATAATTCAAACTGATCAACTTAATAGTTTTGAATCAGGACCTTCAGTATTCAGATCAAGTCAGATTCCTGTTATTTCAGTGTGTCAGATACATATTTAATCAACATTCAGGTAATTATAAATATCAGATCAGACTCGTTATAAGCAGATAATCAATATGAAAGGATCAAGATCAGAAACAAAAAAACGCATCTGGACATCCCTAGTACCCCGGTTCCGATGTAGTCTTTGGGGTGTTCTGGTTCTGATGTGGTCTTTGGGGTAGTCTGGTTCTGATGTGGTCTTTGGTGTTCTGGTTCTGATGTGGTCTTTGGTGTAGTCTGGTTCTGATGTGGTCTTTGGTGTGTTCTGGTTCTGATGTGGTCTTTGGGGTGTTCTGGTTCTGATGTGGTCTTTGGTGTATTCTGGTTCTGATGTAGTCTTTGGGGTGTTCTGGTTCTGATGTGGTCTTTGGTGTATTCTGGTTCTGATGTAGTCTTTGGGGTGTTCTGGTTCTGATGTGGTCTTTGGGGTAGTCTGTTTCTGATGTGGTCTTTGGTGTGTTCTGTTTCTGATGTAGTCTTTGGGGTGTTCTGGTTCTGATGTGGTCTTTGGGGTAGTCTGTTTCTGATGTAGTCTTTGGGGTGTTCTGGTTCTGATGTGGTCTTTGGTGTGTTCTGGTTCTGATGTGGTCTTTGGGGTGTTCTGGTTCTGATGTGGTCTTTGGTGTATTCTGGTTCTGATGTAGTCTTTGGGGTGTTCTGGTTCTGATGTGGTCTTTGGTGTATTCTGGTTCTGATGTAGTCTTTGGGGTGTTCTGGTTCTGATGTGGTCTTTGGGGTGTTCTGGTTCTGATGTAGTCTTTGGGGTGTTCTGGTTCTGATGTGGTCTTTGGGGTAGTCTGGTTCTGATGTGGTCTTTGGGGTGTTCTGGTTCTGATGTGGTCTTTGGGGTGTTCTGGTTCTGATGTGGTCTTTGTAGTATACCAGTAATGCCGTCAGCTGTGTTGTGATGTGTGTTCTTTAATGTAATAGGTCGATCAAACATCATCATCATCACATACAGTTTCTGTAATTTTCTCGCGTCCTCAGATTCACGTCTAATCTCGTCTTTCCAGTCAAACTGTATTCAATCACACAACCTCGAAAATGCACTTCACGTTCTGTCTGAACACAACCTGAAAACCTGAAAATGGGGGACAAACAAGAAACTCACAAAGACAAGTGGAGGGGGGCTGGGGGGTCTATTGTTGATCTGAGATTAGGGTGTGGCCTCCGAACAGATTATACTAACACACACACACACACACGCTGTCGAGTGTGTCGGAGTGTGAATGAAGCGTCCTTGATCACACCGACCCCCCCCCCATCCTCGAACCCTCCCCGTGTGTGTGTGTGTGTGTGTGTGTGTGTGTGTGTGTGTCAGATCACACACACTGACTGTGTGTGTAGCTGGAGGTGATATTAATAATCCATAAAGAAGCTGGTTTCTCTCGATCGCTCCCTGTGGAGTCAACACACACACACACAGTAACACACACACACACAGTAACACACACACACACACTCACACACACACACACACACACACACACACACACAGTAACACACACACACACACACACACACACACACACACACACACACACACACACACAGTAACACACTCACACACACACACACAGTAACACACACACACACACAGTAACACACACACACACACACACAGTAACACACACACACACACACACACAGTAACACACACACACACAGTAACACACACACACACACACACACACACACACACACACAGTAACACACACACACAGTAACACACACACACACGGCTGTCTCACTGCCTGGCAGACAGACAGGCTGGGGGAGTCGTCACTTGCTGTGTGTTGTTGTAGTTTTACAGCTTTTCCAGGATCACTGGTGGAAAGCATCTAATTACAGACTCATTTCCACATGCTGCTACTCCGCTGCTCCATCTGACAGCTGCTTCCTTTAACGCAGAGGTTCTCGAACTTTTTCTGTCCCGCTCCCCTTCAGAAGCCGGAAAAGGTCCTGCCCCCCCCCCCCAGCAAAAGTGGATTTAATTTTTATTTGCATTAACAATACGGGCGATTGAAATAAACCAAACATTCAGGTTAGCAAGATAGCCTTGCTAGCATCAGAACACTTGTTTGCTCAACATCCGGCCCCCGCCCCCTCTACGCCCCCCACGCCCCCACTGTGAGAACCGCTGCTTTAAGGTGCGTGTTTGTAAAAAGCAAATCTGTCATTAGGTTATAAAATATGATGCATTACTACAGATTAAATTACCAAGCAGTCTAAAGTCGTTAAGGTTAGCTTCCGCTCCACCAGCAGCAGCGTTACGATCAGTCACAATAATCAGATATTATTGGTCCTGAAACAATTCGGGGACCAACAGAACATTTAGCAACTATTTTGATAAACAATTAATAGCTTGAGTCAGTGAAACAGAAATGACAAACATGCACTGTGTCCATGTCTTCTGTTTTTCTGTGTTTAACATCAGATCACGTCATTCTGCTGCGTCAGCAGAACTTTTACTGTGATGCTTCTGCACTTTTCAATGCATTTCTGCTGTCACTTCGTAAAGGATCCAAATACTTGGTCCAGCACTGCCCAGGAACCTCGCTGCAGGTCCTGGTGTCAGGACCGGGTCTAGTGTCAGGACCGGGTCTAGTGTCAGGACCGGGTTTGGTTTTAGGGGTTAGCAGGGTTAACTAGTTAGCAAGATGACAGAAAAACCTGCACAGAGAGGAATAAAACTGTCTCCATGGTTGAAGTCAGGCGTGTCCCTCTGATGGTCGAGGTTTCCATGGAGACGGTTGAGGTAACCGTGGTGATGAGGAGTGTAGCTGACGGCGAGGAGAGAGGGACCTCAGAATGATAGTAATACCAACACTTGTGTGTGTGTTTATAATTGGCTGTGATGAAAAATTCTCTTTGATGTTGAAGTGAAGTCAGAACGCCTGAAGAGCCACGAACCAGTCAGCCAGGACCCAGGCAGCCACGAACCAGGCAGCCAGGACCCAGGCAGCCAGGACCCAGGCAGCCAGGACCCAGGCAGCCACGAACCAGTCAGCCAGGACCCAGGCAGCCAGGAACCAGTCAGCCAGGACCCAGGCAGCCAGGACCCAGTCAGCCACGAACCAGTCAGCCAGGACCCAGTCAGCCAGGACCCAGGCAGCCAGGACCCAGTCAGCCACGAACCAGTCAGCCAGGACCCAGGCAGCCAGGAACCAGGCAGCCAGGACCCAGGCAGCCAGGAACCAGGCAGCCAGGACCCAGGCAGCCAGGACCCAGTCAGCCACGAACCAGTCAGCCAGGACCCAGGCAGCCAGGAACCAGGCAGCCAGGACCCAGGCAGCCAGGACCCAGTCAGCCAGGACCCAGGCAGCCAGGACCCAGTCAGCCAGGACCCAGGCAGCCAGGACCCAGGCAGCCAGGACCCAGGCAGCCAGGACCCAGTCAGCCAGGACCCAGGCAGCCAGGATACTGTAGTTTTTATAAGAAGTAGAATACAGATGAAATAATTTATTTTTACCTGAAAAACATGTAGACGTGGTAAAAGTATATTTACGCCCTGAGTCATGTCTGCAGGCTGCAGCCCAGCGTGTGTTACTGTGTGTGTGTTACTGTGTGTGTGTGTTACTGTGTGTGTGTGTTACTGTGTGTGTGTTACTGTGTGTGTTACTGTGTGTGTGTGTTACTGTGTGTGTGTTACTGTGTGTGTGTGTGTTACTGTGTGTGTGTGTGTGTGTTACTGTGTGTTACTGTGTGTTACTGTGTGTGTGTGTGTTACTGTGTGTGTTACTGTGTGTGTGTGTACTGTGTGTTACTGTGTGTGTGTTGTGTGTTACTGTGTGTGTGTGTGTGTTACTGTGTGTGTGTGTGTGTGTTACTGTGTGTGTGTGTTACTGTGTGTGTGACTGTGTGTGTTACAGTGTGTGTGTGTGTGACTGTGTGTGTACTGTGTGTGTTACTGTGTGTGTGTGTTACTGTGTGTGTGTGTGTGTGTGTTACTGTGTGTGTTACTGTGTGTGTGTTACTGTGTGTTACTGTGTGTGTGTGTTACTGTGTGTGTGTGTGTTACTGTGTGTGTTAGTGTGTGTGTGTGTGTGTGTTACTGTGTGTGTGTGTGTGTGTGTTTCCGTCCACAGCTTCAAACAGAAACACACTTCCTGTGACAAACAGCCGACTTCCTGTCTTTCTTAACTTTCTCTGGGTTTCTGTCCTCTTCGCTGCTGGACAGTTGAGAGTAAAAGACGCAGCAGCATTCTGGGTAATGTAGTCAGGATGTGTCGGAGTGACGCTGATGTTGGTGCGTGCTGCCCTCAGAGACAGTGATGAGGAGCACGTTATAGTCCAGACGACCTTCCTCAGACTTTGAACCGTCAACATAAAGTTCAGAGACTGCGCTGTGATTGACAGTCCGACCGACCAATCACAGCGTTGCTTTGACATTTGATCTGTTCAGAAACGGCAGGTAAGCAGACGTGAAACGTTCACACTGATGGACTCGCGATGACTGCAGGTGAAGTGTGCGGCGTGGCGGCCTGTAGCGCCCCCCGCAGGACGAGCTCGGGTCACATCTAACCCTTTGAGTCCATTCCGTGTCTGCACCTGAATTTTGGGGTTTCGAGCTACGTTTTATTTCTGTACCTGAGTCTCTGTGTTTTACCTGGACTTTTGGTTTGGACATTTTAAAATTTTAAAGTTTAAAACGTTGTCAGGATGTTCTGCAGTGGACGCCGCAGGACTCTTCTGGTTCCTCCAGTTCACACGGAGAGCCTCAGACCGCTGCGTGACCTCCGCTGATGTGTTCAAGGCCTGCTGGGTATTTAAAAATACGCAGGGCCGCTGACTCTTTACAGCAGCAGTCTGAACGGTTTTTATTGAAACTCGGGGCTTCGACACGGTGTCTTTATTGAAATGAGCTCTGCTGACAAAGACGGCCTGAACAAAAGGAGTGAATTTAAATGAACTTTATTGAAAGACTCGGGGTGAACAGTGTTAATGAACAGTCAGGCTTCAACAGAGAGGTTTTATTTAAACAGTCAAAGAGGAACAAAACGACAGGATGAAGTTTAATGAAAAGACCGACTTCATTCAATTGATTCAAAAAGCTTTATTGACAGCACAGAGCTTCAGTGTTTACAGTCTGCTCACGAGAGCAAATGTTTGCAGGTGTACGATAATTACTGTTTTTGATCATTTATCCCCGTGTACGAAGTACGATCGATAATTCTAACAACTCCTACATTTTTCTTGGCTTTAGAGCTGATTTGGAACCAGCCTGATTATTGATCATATGCTGACCAATAATGTAGAAAACTGACCCTGGATCTGCCATTAATGATCCAATCACATCTCTGCTGACATCTGGTGAGACAGCCAGCGTCACCTCTCACCGTCTCTGATAAACTCTGTCACTGCTGTTTGTGGTCAAACCAGCGTTTGGTTTATTTATCCTCAAGTTTAGTTTGGTTTCATGAAGTGTTTCGCTGTCAGCTGTTTGCTTCCACGCTGGGACGCACAGTGAGTCCTGTAGTCTGCATAATAAATACTGGCCTGGAGCCGCAGTCCGGTCCACTCGTTCACCTGCAGGTGTTCTGTGAACCACAACACCTTCAAGCACCTCGCTGTCATTCATAGACATTAAAACCTCTACAGTCTGGACTTTAAATGTACCAAAGTTCCCCTTCATCATCATCCTCTTCATCATCCTCTTCATCCTTTGTAATATTATTATGTGGTTTTCAGTGAGTCGATGCAGAGAAACAGGAAGTGGAGAATCCTGATGAGACGCTGCTGGTGTGTGTGTGTGTGTGTGTGTGTGTGTGTGTGTTGACAGGCAGTAATCGTGTTCGCAGTGTGTGTGTGTGTGTGTGTGTGTGTGTGTGTGTGGTATAGCGACCTGTTATTTACTGCCTCTTCCTTCCTCTCTGTCTCTTTAACTTGGCTTATAAGCTTGAAATGTGTGTGTGTTACTGAGTGTGTGTGTTACTGAGTGTGTGTGTTACTGAGTGTGTGTGTGTGCATGTTACTGTGTGTGTGTGCGTGTGTGTTACTGTGTGTGTTACTGTGTGTGTGCGTGTGTGTGTTACTGTGTGTGTGTGTGTGTGTGTGTGTTACTGTGTGTGTGTGTGTGTGTTACTGTGTGTGTGTGTTACTGTGTGTGTGTGTGTGTTACTGTGTGTGTGTGTTACTGTGTGTGTGTGTGTGTGTGTGTAATTGGTATCTTGGAGTGCAGCTGTCTTCAGTCACCGGCATCAGTTACACCCCCAATTTAGACACACACTTATATTAACGCATACACACACACACACACTCAGTAACACACACACACACACACACAGTAACACACACACAGTAACACACACAGTAACACACATACACACACACACACTCAGTAACACACACACACACACACACTCAGTAACACACACACACACACTCAGTAACACACACACACACACACTCAGTAACACACACACACACACTCAGTAACACACACACACACACACTCAGTAACACACATACACACACGCACACTCACACTCACACACATGAAATCGATGGTGGAAAACGGCGTCTGATGAAAAGCTGAAGCGACGCTTCAACGCGGATACAAACTGTTTAACAGCTAAAGTCTCACTGAGCTGAAGCTTCATGCAATCATGTTCCATATATAATGACGTCACAGAGTGTAAACTCAGCACCAACGTGATGAAGATGATGATGAAGATGAAGATGAAGATGATAACCACAGTGTCCTGACACTAACAGACCTCACACTCGACAGGAGTCTGCTGCACATATGGCCTAGTGTGTGTGTTTCTGTGTGTGTGTGTGTGTGTTACGGTGTGTGTGTTACAGTGTGTGTGTTACAGTGTGTGTGTGTGTGTGTGTTTCTGTGTGTGTGTGTGTGTGTTACAGTGTGTGTGTTACAGTGTGTGTGTTACAGTGTGTGTGTGTGTGTGTGTGTTTCTGTGTGTGTGTGTGTGTGTTACAGTGTGTGTGTTACAGTGTGTGTGTGTGTGTGTGTGTTTCTGTGTGTGTGTGTGTTTCTGTGTGTGTGTTACTGTGTGTGTGTGTGTGTGTGTTACTGTGTGTGTGTGTGTGTGTGTTCCATATATGCAGATTAAAGCTCTATAATGTCTGTTTGCAGAGTTACAACCATCAGATTAACTCCACAGATTAATGAATGAAGGCAGGCAGCCTAATCTACTGACCGTGTCTGTGTGTGTGTGTGTGTGTGTATCTGTGTGTGTGTGTGTCTGTGTGTGTGTGTGTGTGTGTTACTGTGTGTGTGTGTGTGTGTGTGTCTGTGTGTGTGTGTGTGTGTGTGTGTGTGTGTGTGTGTTACTGTGTGTGTGTGTTACTGTGTGTGTGTGTGTTACTGTGTGTGTGTCTCAGTTATTAAAGGTTTACAGTGTTCAATACACACATACACACACACAGTAACACACACACAGTAACACTCACACACACACACACTCAGGGTAAAGATCTGCACCTGATCAGATGACCTGTACACACACACACACACTCACACACACACACACACACTCACACACAGTACACACACACACACACTCAGTAACACACACACACACACACACACACACACACACAACACACACACACACAACACACACACACACACACTCACACACACACACAACACACACACACACACTGTTTAACAGCTAAAGTCTCACTGAGCTGAAGCTTCATGCAATCATGTTCCATATAATGACGTCACAGAGTGTAAACTCAGCACCAACGTGATGAAGATGATGGTGATGGTGAAGATGATAACCACAGTGTCCTGACACTAACAGACCTCACACTCGACAGGAGTCTGCTGCACATATGGCTGAGTGTGTGTGTTTCTGTGTGTGTGTGTTACAGTGTGTGTGTTACAGTGTGTGTGTTACAGTGTGTGTGTGTGTGTGTGTGTGTGTGTGTGTTACTGTGTGTGTGTGTGTGTTCCATATATGCAGATTAAAGCTCTATAATGTCTCAGTTTGCAGAGTTACAACCATCAGATTAACTCCACAGATTAATGAATGAAGGCAGGCAGCCTAATCTACTGACCGTGTGTGTGTGTGTGTTACTGTGTGTGTGTTACTGTGTGTGTGTTACTGTGTGTGTGTGTGTGTTACTGTGTGTGTGTGTGTGTGTTACTGTGTGTGTGTGTGTGTGTGTGTGTGTGTTTCGGGGATTAAATGGACTGCTGGCCTGTTTGGAGGCTTCAGTTTTTGAAAAAGAAAAGCAGAGTTTGGTTCAGAGACTGTGTTCAGGTGTTCTGCCAGGTGTTGTGTGTGTGTGTGTGTGTGTGTTACTGTGTGTGTGTGTGTGTGTGTGTGTGTGTGTTCTCGGTGTGAGCAGATTAAAGTAGTTAGTGAGGAAACTCTACATTAAGGTGGAGGATGAAGTAGATGAGGAACTACACCGTTTTAGGATGAAGTAGAATTAAAATGGTGAATAAGAAATAACTGGAAATAGGGTAAAGTATTCTTTCACATATGTTATATATATTTATATGAATATGTTTTGTCATGAAGGATGTTGTTATCGCAGAAATGTTGGGGTATTACTTTAGATTGCAGCTCATGAACAGTCGCCACCATCTTCTTTATCTTTATATAAAACAGAACGCGGAGTCTGCAGTCAGCAGTTTGTTCTCCTGACAGCGAAGCAGATCAAAGCTCTTAGTTATTCAAATATTTGCTGATGAGTCTGATGACGCAACGCTGAGAAACACGCACACACATCCTTGCACTTCTATCCTTGTGAGGACCGGCCAAAATGTCCTCACTCTGTAGGTAAAAACATGCTCCAGTCTTCACTATGTAGCAAGCACGCACACACATCCTTGCACTTCTATCCTTGTGAGGACCGGCCAAAATGTCCTCACTCTGTAGGTAAAAACATGCTCCAGTCTTCACTATGTAGCAAGCACGCACACACATCCTTGCACTTCTATCCTTGTGAGGACCGGCCAAAATGTCCTCACTCTGTAGGTAAAAACATGCTCCAGTCTTCACTATGTAGCAAGCACGCACACACACACTCAGTAACACACACACACAGACACAGTGTGTGTGTGTCTCTGTGTGTGTGTGTGTGTGTGTGTGTGTGTGTTCTCTGTGTGTGGTGTGTGTGTGTGTGTGTGTGTGTGTTCTCAGTGTGTGAGTGTGAGTGTGTGTGTGTTACTGTGTGTGTGTTACTGTGTGTGTTACTGTGTGTGTGTGTGTGTGTGTGTTCTGTGTGTGTGTGTGTGTGTGTGTGTGTCTGTGTGTGTGTGTGTGTGTGTGTGTGTTCTCAGTGTGTGTGTGTGTGTGTGTTCTCAGTGTGTCTGTGTGTGTGTGTGTGTGTGTGTGTCTGTGTGTGTGTCTGTGTGTGTGTGTGTGTGTTCTCGGTGTGTGTGTGTGTGTGTGTCAGTGTGTGTGTGTGTGTGTGTTGTGTGTGTGTGTGTGTGTGTGTTCTGTGTGTGTGTGTGTGTGTGTGTGTGTGGTGTGTTGTGTGTGTGTGTGTGTGTGTTGTGTGTGTGTGTGTGTGTGTGTGTCAGTGTGTGTGTGTGTGTTCTCGGTGTGTGTGTGTGTGTGTGTGTGTTCTCGGTGTGAGCAGATTAAAGTAGTTAGTGAGGAAACTCTACATTAAGGTGGAGGATGAAGTAGATGAGGAACTACACCGTTTTAGGATGAAGTAGAATTAAAATGGTGAATAAGAAATAACTGGAAATAGGGTAAAGTATTCTTTCACATATGTTATATATATTTATATGAATATGTTTTGTCATGAAGGTTGTTGTTATCGCAGAAATGTTGGGGTATTACTTTAGATTGCAGCTCATGAACAGTCGCCACCATCTTCTTTATCTTTATATAAAACAGAACGCGGAGTCTGCAGTCAGCAGTTTGTTCTCCTGACAGCGAAGCAGATCAAAGCTCTTAGTTATTCAAATATTTGCTGATGAGTCTGATGACGCAACGCTGAGAAACACGCACACACATCCTTGCACTTCTATCCTTGTGAGGACCGTTATTGACATTATGCATTCCCCCCCCCAAATAACCTGATTCTGACCTCACCCTTCGAACCAAGTCTCAACCTTCACACAGCCCTTTGAAGTTGTGAGGACCGGCCAAAATGTCCTCACTCTGTAGGTAAAAAACATGCTCCAGTCTTCACTATGTAGCAAGCACGCACACACACACACACACACACACACACACTCTGTTGCAACCGGCAATTGGTAAAATTTACCTGAGACCTCCTGACCTCACTACAGGACCACTTCCTCTGACAAACACACTGCTAAGATATTACTGTCAATGTGAGGACCCTGACTAATGTAATGAATTCATCCACTTTATAGTTTTAAACTGCATGAACTCATTTTTAGCTGCTGTTTTTTGTTTCCCTGACTGCTTCAGTCTTAGTGTTTTCATCAAACAAACTGTAAAAAGCCTCTGAACGCTTCCTGCGAACAAACCAGCAGACAGCAGCCAGACGCAGTCAGAGAGCAGCTGCTGAACGTAGCGGAGCATCTAGCAGCTAAAGAGCCAGATGTTTCCCTCAGCAGCTGCTGGAGACCAAACACAGAGCGGACAGAGAGAAGACCGGACCGACGTCCTTCAGGAGACACAGACACGCCTCCTGACGAAGCGTCACGTGACTCTGACGCCTCCTGACGAAGAGTCATGTGACTCTGACACGCCTCCTGACGAAGAGTCATGTGGCTCTGACACGCCTCCTGACGAAGCGTCACGTGACTCTGACACGCCTCCTGACGAAGAGTCATGTGACTCTGACACGCCTCCTGACGGCCGCCACGTGACTCTGACACGCCTCCTGATGAAGCGCCACGTGACTCTGACACGCCTCCTGACGGCGCCACGCCGCTCTGACACGCCTCCTGAGGAAGCGCCACGCCGCTCTGACACGCCTCCTGACGAAGCGCCACGCCGCCTGACACGCCTCCTGACGAGCGTCACGTGACTCTGACGCCTCCTGACGGCGCCGTGGTGACTCTGACACGCCTCCTGATGAAGCGCCACGTGACTCTGACACGCCTCCTGACGGCCGCCGTGGTGACTCTGACACGCCTCCTGACGAAGCGTCACGTGACTCTGACGCCTCCTGACGAAGCGTCGTGTGACTCTGACACGCCTCCTGATGAAGCGTCACGTGACTCTGACACGCCTCCTGACGGCCGCCACGCCGCTCTGACACGCCTCCTGAGGAAGCGCCACGCCGCCTGACACGCCTCCTGATGAAGCGCCACGTGACTCTGACACGCCTCCTGACGAAGCGTCGTGTGACTCTGACACGCCTCCTGACGAAGCGTCATGTGACTCTGACACGCCTCCTGACGAAGCGTCATGTGACTCTGACGAAGCGTCACGTGACTCTGACACGCCTCCTGATGAAGCGTCACGTGACTCTGACACGCCTCCTGATGAAGCGTCACGTGACTCTGTAGCTGCTGGAGGCGGAAACGAGCAGCTGTTTGATGACATGGACCGGTTATACAAGTATAACAACAAACACACAGACACAGAGAGGTGGGTTGTTGATACCTGGTTTTCGTCTTCAAGGACAACTCATGCCTCAGCTGGCAGAGTGTGTGTGTACTTGTGCTTGCTACATAGTGAGGACTGAAACCCCTTTTTCACCTACAGCGTGAGGACATTTTTGGAAAGTGAGGACATTTTGGCCGGTCCTCACAACTTCAAAGGGCTGTCTGAAGGTTGAGACTTGGTTTGAAGGGTGAGGCATTTAGCTGTGATGGTTAAGGTGAGGGGCTAGGGAGTGCATTATGTCAATGATGGTCCTCACAAAGATAGATGTACAAGGATGTGTGTGTTGTATTGTTGGTCGTCCTTCAGACGCTATAAACCTTCTGGCACAAACAGACTGAAGCTGCTGAAAGTCTGTTTTTTGTTTTGTGACGTGATGTCTGGGTTTGATTTACAGGAGGCGGAGCCACAGACTCTCATTCAATAAGTATAAGATTTATTTTAACGTAGCCTGGCAGGTGTTACGGTGATAAAACCTGATTTGTGCACATGAATTAACAGAATATAACGTTAACACATTTATTTAAGGGATGTCAGAGATAACACAATGACTGCAGTAAGCAACTCCACATTGATTACTAATAAACAGCGACAGCTATCAGAGTGATGTCAATGAGCTGGTTGGATTTCAAACAGTGTAGTTTTGAGTTTACACATATATTAACATGTTAACAATAATCTGTAATGTTTTGTTAATTTGTGCACGCTAATTATTTTCAAGTCTTTGCATTGACTTCTGTTTGAAACATTTTGAACTTGTATTGGTGCATCTTAGCGTCGGTTCGTGTCACTCTTCACTTCACCTTCAGTCTGAACTCACCTGAAGCCACTAATGTGGCTCAGAGTAAAAATGCCGTTTTTACAGTGAGGTTCTGAATGCTGAACATGTGTAAATGAAGCTGACGGCTTTTTATCACCTCTGTGTTCAGTTTAAAGCAGCGTGAACGTGAATCAGTAATAAACAGGAAGGAGCTCATGTGATGAAGCAGCAGCTGTATTGACAAGGGTGGGTGAGTGTGAGCTGCTCACTCTATAGATCATCAATCAATATCCGCAGGGATTGATGAGCTGTACGCTACACACTGCTCATTAACTCATTATATGCTCCAGCAGACAAACAGGAAAAGATTCATTGCTTGACCTCCCAGCTGGCCTTGAAGGCAGATGGCTGATGAAGAGCGAATAAAGGAACAATCCGCCCAAAACACTCAAACTGAGGGCAGAGAGCCAAGAGAGAAACATGTTTAAAGGAGGAAATCTGGTCTCCCCGTCAAAAATCGCACTCCTTCTCAGAGTCATAACTCAGTCAGATCTGAACTCCCCGACATCAAAGACACATCGAATCGTTCAGCGCGACTCGCACTTCCAGATGAGATCATTGTCTCTGACGCCCGTCCAGAATAAACCT
>CM050849.1:32035963-32058463 GCA_027580175.1 Siniperca scherzeri | reverse complement strand
ACCAATCAGAAGACAGAAAACAAACAGAAAGCGGGACTCACCTGAGCAGAGAGCGCTGTAATAACAATACAATCGATCAGTATGGATCCTGATCGATAAATGTGTTGATGTGTCTGCTTGTTGTGGAGAGCAGGAAGGATGTTGTTTTATTTTGCTTCATCATCATCATCATCATCATCATCAACATCATCAACAACAACAAGACCTGTGTTGGACAGACGCTTCTTCTTCTTCTTCTTCACCTGTACAACCTGCAGCAGCTGCTTCCCATCATGCACTGGGGCTCACAGTGGGATTATTCAACCACCCACAGCAGCAGCTGATGGAGGGGAATCAAAGAGACGCATCAGCTGTGGGACGTCCTGCTGACACACAGGAACACTGAGGAACCTCCAGGAACACTGAGGAACACACAGGAACATACAGGAACACACAGGAAAACTGAGGAACCTACAGGAACACTGAGGAACCTACAGGAACACTGAGGAACACACAGGAACACTGAGGAACCTCCAGGAACACTGAGGAACACACAGGAACATACAGGAACACACAGGAAAACTGAGGAACCTACAGGAACACTGAGGAACCTACAGGAACACTGAGGAACACACAGGAACACTGAGGAACCTACAGGAACACTGAGGAACACACAGGAACACTGTGGAACACTGAGGAACCTACAGGAACACTGAGGAACCTACAGGAACACTGAGGAACACACAGGAAAACTGAGGAACCTACAGGAACACTGAGGAACCTACAGGAACACTGAGGAACACACAGGAACACTGTGGAACACTGAGGAACCTACAGGAACACTGAGGAACACACAGGAAAACAAAGGAACACACAGGAACACTGAGGAACACAGGAACATACAGGAACACTGAGGAACACAGGAACATACAGGAACACTGAGGAACACTGTGGAACCTACAGGAACACTGAGGAACACACAGGAACACTGAGGAACACAGGAACATACAGGAACACTGAGGAACACTGTGGAACACTGTGGAACCTACAGGAACACTGAGGAACGGACAGGAACCCTGAGGAACACACAGGAACACTGAGGAACCTACAGGAACACTGAGGAACACACAGGAAAACAAAGGAACACACAGGAACACTGAGGAACACAGGAACATACAGGAACACTGAGGAACACAGGAACATACAGGAACACTGAGGAACACTGTGGAACCTACAGGAACACTGAGGAACACACAGGAACACTGAGGAACACAGGAACATACAGGAACACTGAGGAACACTGTGGAACCTACAGGAACACTGAGGAACGGACAGGAACCCTGAGGAACACACAGGAACACTGAGGAACACACAGGAAAACAAAGGAACACACAGGAACACTGAGGAACACAGGAACATACAGGAACACTGAGGAACACACAGGAAAACAAAGGAACACACAAGAACACTGAGGAACACAGGAACATACAGGAACACTGAGGAACACACAGGAAAACAAAGGAACACACAGGAACACTGAGGAACACAGGAACATACAGGAACACTGAGGAACCCAGGAACATACAGGAACACTGAGGAACACTGTGGAACCTACAGGAACACTGAGGAACACACAGGAACACTGAGGAACACAGGAACATACAGGAACACTGAGGAACACAGGAACATACAGGAACACTGAGGAACACACAGGAACACTGAGGAACCTACAGGAACACTGAGGAACACACAGGAAAACAAAGGAACACACAGGAACACTGAGGAACACAGGAACATACAGGAACACTGAGGAACCTACAGGAAACCAAAGGAACACACAGGAACACTGAGGAACACACAGGAACACTGAGGAACAAACAGGAAAACAAAGGAACACACAGGAACACTGACGAACACACAGGAACACTGAGGAACAAACAGGAAAACAAAGGAACACACAGGAACACTGAGGAACACACAGGAACACTGAGGAACACACGGGAACACTGTGGAACAAACAGGAAAACAAAGGAACACACAGGAACATTGAGGAACACATAGGAACACTGAGGAACCTACAGGAAACCAAAGGAACACACAGGAACACTGACGAACACACAGGAACACTGAGGAACAAACAGGAAAACAAAGGAACACACAGGAACACTGAGGAACACACAGGAACACTGACGGACACACGGGAACACTGACGGACACACAGGAACACTGAGGAACAAACAGGAACATACAGGAACAAACAGGAAAACAAAGGAACACACAGGAACACTGAGGAACACACAGGAACAAACAGGAAAACAAAGGAACACACAGGAACACTGAGGAACACGCAGGAACAAACAGGAACACACAGGAACACTGAGGAACATACAGGAACAAACAGGAAAACAAAGGAACACACAAACACTGAGGAACACTGAGGAACACACAGGAACATACAGGAACACACAGGAACACGGACGAACATACAGGAACATACGGGAACACACGGAACACACAGGAACACTGAGGAACATACAGGAACAAACAGGAAAACAAAGGAAGACACAGGAACCCACAGGAACACTGAGGAACATACAGGGACACAGATGAACATACAGGAACACTGAGGAACTCACAGGAAAACACAGGAACACTGAGGGACATACAGGAACACTGAGGAATACACAGGAACATTGAGGAACATACAGGAACACTGAGGAACCCACAAGAATACTGAGGAATACACAGGAACACACAGGAACACTGAGGAACACACAGGAACATTGAGGAACATACAGGAACACTGAGGAACCCTCAAGAATACTGAGGAACACACAGGAACACTGAGGAACAAACAGGAACATACAGGAACAAATAGGAAAACAAAGGAACACACAGGAACACTGAGGAACACACAGGAAAACAAAGGAACACACGAACACTGAGGAACACACAGGAACACACAGGAACATACAGGAACACACAGGAACACGGACGAACATACAGGAACATACGGGAACACACAGGAACACTGAGGAACATACAGGAACAAACAGGAAAACAAAGGAAGACACAGGAACATACGGGAACACACAGGAACACTGAGGAACACATAGGAACACACAGGAACAAACAGGAAAACAAAGGAACACACAGGAACACTGAGGAACACACAGGAACCCACAGGAACACTGAGGAACATACAGGGACACAGATGAACATATAGGAACACTGAGGAACTCACAGGAAAACAAAGGAACACTGAGGGACATACAGGAACATTGAGGAACATACAGGAACACTGAGGAACCCACAAGAATACTGAGGAACACACAGGAACACTGAGGAACACACAGGAACACTGAGGAACACACAGGAACATTGAGGAACATACAGGAACACTGAGGAACCCACAAGAATACTGAGGAACACACAGGAAAACAAAGGAACACACAGGAACACTGAGGAACACACAGGAACACTGAGGAAAAAAAAGGAAAACAAAGGAACACACAGGAACACTGAGGAACAAACAGGAACATACAGAAACACTGAGGAACATACAGGGACACTGATGAACATACAGGAACACACAGGAACACTGAGGAACCCACAGGAACACTGACAAACATACAAGAACTCTGAGGAACACACAGGAACACCTGAGGAACATAAAGCAACACTGAGTTTGGTTTGGGTGATTTGGATTTCTCAAAGAATTAAGCATACATTAATAAATAATGGAGGTTGATTCGTCTGGTTGAGACCCAGATGAGGTTCCTGATTTTCTGAACACATTTGCAGTGAAACAGACCGACACTGTTGTATAGAGACAGACAGTCGAATAGAGACAGACAGAGTTACACAGAGACAGACAGTCGTATAGAGACAGACAGAGTTACATAGAGACAGACAGTCGTATAGAGACAGAGTTACATAGAGACAGACAGAGTCGTATAGAGACAGACAGTCGTATAGAGACAGAGTTACATAGAGACAGACAGAGTTACACAGAGACAGACAGAGTCGTATAGAGACAGACAGAGTTACATAGAGACAGAGTTACATAGAGACAGACAGAGTGTATAGAGACAGAGTTACATAGAGACAGACAGAGTGTATAGAGACAGAGTTACATAGAGACAGACAGAGTTACATAGAGACAGACAGTCGTATAGAGACAGAGTTACATAGAGACAGACAGAGTTACACAGAGACAGACAGAGTTATAGAGACAGACAGAGTTACATAGAGACAGAGTTACATAGAGACAGACAGAGTGTATAGAGACAGAGTTACATAGAGACAGACAGAGTCGTATAGAGACAGACAGAGTCGTATAGAGACAGACAGAGTTACATAGAGACAGAGTGTATAGAGACAGACAGAGTTACACAGAGACAGACAGAGTTACACAGAGACAGACAGAGTTACATAGAGACAGAGTTACATAGAGACAGACAGTCGTATAGAGACAGACAGTCGTATAGAGACAGAGTTACATAGAGACAGACAGAGTCGTATAGAGACAGACAGAGTTACATAGAGACAGACAGAGTTACATAGAGACAGAGTTACATAGAGACAGACAGTCAGGGGGCGTGGTGTCCTTCAGATGAAACCATAAAACAACTGATTTACTACCTCGCTCTACCTCTCTCTCACTCTCACTCTAATTTAACGCCTCAAACCAATGATTAAATATTAATGACCCTAACCCCGCCCCCTCTGGCCCCACCCATACGTGTGTGCAGCTAAGCCCCTCCCCCTCTTTCCCCACTGGGACTCTCTCTATGTATACATACATCTGAATGTCTCTCGCCTCTCTCTCTCTCTCTCTCTCTGTGTGTCTGAATGTCTCTCGCTCTCTCTCTCTGTGTGTCTGAATGTCTCTCGCCCTCTCTCTCTCGCCCTCTCTCTCTCTCTGTGTGTCTGAATGTCTCTCGCCTCTCTCTCTCTCTCTCTCTCTCTCTCTCTCTCTCTCTGTGTGTCTGAATGTCTCTCGCCCTCTCTCTCTCTCTGTGTGTCTGAATGTCTCGCCTCTCTCTCTCTGTGTGTCTGAATGTCTCTCGCCCTCTCTCTCTCTGTGTGTCTGAATGTCTCTCGCCTCTCTCTCTCTCTCTCTCTCTCTCTCTCTCTCTGTGTGTCTGAATGTCTCTCTCTCTCTCTGTGTGTCTGAATGTCTCTCGCCCTCTCTCTCTCTCTGTGTGTCTGAATGTCTCGCCTCTCTCTCTCTCTCTGTGTGTCTGAATGTCTCTCCTCTCTCTCTCTCTCTCTCTCTGTGTGTCTGAATGTCTCTCGCCCTCTCTCTCTCTCTGTGTGTCTGAATGTCTCTCGCCCTCTCTCTCTCTGTGTGTCTGAATGTCTCTCGCCCTCTCTCTCTCTCTGTGTGTCTGAATGTCTCTCGCCCTCTCTCTCTCTGTGTGTCTGAATGTCTCTCGCCCTCTCTCTCTCTGTGTGTCTGAATGTCTCTCGCCCTCTCTCTCTCTCTGTGTGTCTGAATGTCTCTCGCCCTCTCTCTCTCTCTGTGTGTCTGAATGTCTCTCGCCCTCTCTCTCTCTCTGTGTGTCTGAATGTCTCTCGCCCTCTCTCTCTCTCTCTCTCTCTCGCCCTCTCTCTCTCTCTGTGTGTCTGAATGTCTCTCGCCCTCTCTCTCTCTCTGTGTGTCTGAATGTCTCTCGCCCTCTCTCTCTCTCTGTGTGTCTGAATGTCTCGCCCTCTCTCTCTCGCCCTCTCTCTCTCTCTGTGTGTCTGAATGTCTCTCTCTCGCTCTCTCTCTGTGTCTGAATGTCTCTCGCCCTCTCTCTCTCTCTGTGTGTCTGAATGTCTCTCGCCCTCTCTCTCTCTGTGTGTCTGAATGTCTCGCCTCTCTCTCTCTCTGTGTGTCTCTCTCTCGCCCTCTCTCTCTCTCTGTGTGTCTGAATGTCTCTCGCCCTCTCTCTCTCGCCCTCTCTCTCTCTCTGTGTGTCTGAATGTCTCTCGCCCTCTCTCTCTCGCCCTCTCTCGCAGAACAATGTGTCGTTCACAATAATGGGATTACAGCCATCCAGCCGGCTGCACGCTCGCCCTCCCTCTCTCTCTCCTGTCATCCCCCCTCTCTCTCTCTCTCTCTCTCTCTCCATCTGTCTGTTGGTAGTCGTTCGTCCCCTCTCTCCCTCTCTCGCCCGGTGTGCAGGTTCTTTCAGTTCTTGTCGTCTGTTTTTTGAAGGAATGAAAGAAAGACGGACTGTTTCCCAAATGAAGTAAGTCTCTCTCTCTCTCTCATGTGTTGTGTATGTCTCTCTCTCGCTCTCTCTCTGTGATGAGTCTTTGATTGACAGCTGACTCTCGTTAATTGTGCTGTGATTTAATTAGCGGAGCAGGAATCAGATCAGTGGTAGAGAGACATTGACTCTGACCGTCTCTCTCGCTGTGACTAAGTTCCCTCGCAGAGAAAAGAGACGCTTCAGTGTCCTGCAGCACAGAAATGTCTCGCTGCTGCTTTTTACTCTGAAACATGAAACGTGCCTGCTGTGTTTAAGATCATCAGATTTTATAGATCCTGCGACAAACAGACATCTGTAAAGTCTCAGTAACATCTTTAATAACACCAGTAATGTGTCCGCGTGAGATAAGATAGCAACTTTATGCCACAGATGCTCCGAATACAAGACAGAAAAGAAATGCTACAAACCTAAGATGTCTCCTGATGAAGAACGTTTTGCTTCGTAGAATAAAGAAATGTACAGCGAGGTGGCTCAGAACATAAAAATATAAAGTATGAATGGAAGAATAGTATCTACGATGTGTGATAATGCGTTTCATATAATCAGTAACTAGTTTGTCCGATTGTATCCGGCGTTTTCACCTTTGAACGACTGCATCGTGTTTATAATAATATCGAGTTCCTTTACTGAAGTACAAAAGCATCTGCAGCTAAATGTAGTTAAAGATTCAAACAGTAAAAGTGCTCAGTAAGCAGAACGGAGCCTCTCATTGGTTTATCATCACTAATACATTAACATGGAGCTTTAACTTTATTAAACAGATTGTTGGGTTGTTTCATCTATGATCATTTATTAGCTGTGTTTGTATTTGAAATTTGATTTGTGTAGTAGAAGTATAAAGTAACAGAAAATGGAAATACTCGAGTGCAAATTGTACTTAAGTACAGCACTTGAGTAAACAGCAGAACCTCTGAACGTCTCAAAGATCACCTTTATTTTTTATTTTATTGATTTATTTATTGATCAGTTTGTCTTTATGAGGTGAGTTACGGTGGAGATGCAGACAGGAAACAGGGAGGGAGTTACGAGATGTGACTGGCTGGAATCAAACCGGGGACACTGTCTTTATTGTGTGTGTGTTAACCACTCGTCCACCGGGACACGTTATAGAGCTGATTGGTGGATGAAAGGAAGAATCTGCAGATGATTTTCGGAGGTTGTAAGTGACGTTGATAGATCTTCACAGATGCAGTCGGGCTGAGCAGTGAGAAGGCTGCTGTCAGCAAACACAAACTCTCTGAAGGTGTGAAGTTGTGCAGGAACAGAGATGTGTCACCTGACGCCTTCTGTCATCCTGTTGTAACACGCTGAAACATCGTGTGGTCTGATGACCTCACAGAGGTGTAACGCCGTCTCTTTGTTCTCTGCATCTTCGCTGCTGCATCCGTCAGGACTGTGACCTTCGTCACACGAACACACGAAACTAACCGAAATGTTTCCAACCTGTCCCATCGTCTGAGCTTCCACTGGAGCTCTTTTAACGACGTCGTCTCGCCGCGTCCTCTTCTTCTGCGGTGCTTTAGTGGCAGCGGCTGGAGGACCAGCTCCACCGGCCGCTGAGCTCGTGTTCGCGCAGCAGCAGCGGGCGGAGACGAGCAGCAAGTCGGGTTTTATTTTCACGGTTTTCTGGAAATTCTGTCTGATCTGTTGAGGGTTCAGAGTTATTACAGTGAAAAACATGCAGCTGACCTCCAGTAGAGGCTGAAACCCCCAAACCCCCACACAGCATCAGCTGCTGGCTTCTGATTATTCATCAACGAACTATCAGTCCATGATTTCTAACACTGTAATCGGATGACGTCATCATTTAATCTGAACCACGTGAAATTGTAAAAGTAGACTTTTGGCCGGGAAGCAGAGAACCGCTGGCAGCGCATCACGTCCCGACACCGGGAGACTTCACAGCTTACCGCGAGGCCGGCTTTAACAGTCGGCGCTCGGTCCGGTGTCGGCGCGCCCGCTCAGAGTGCAAATGTGGTTTCTGATGGACCGTGAGGATTTGATGACAAAGTGATTTCATGAAGCAGAACTTTCTGTTTGGCTGATTACAGGTCAGCAGGTGAAAAGAGACCGGATTACTGGGGCTTAATGAGAGCAGGACCATCGGTGGTGAATACAAACATACAGGACATGAAGCAAGCGTCCAGTTTGCTTTTCCGGCGTCTGCACAGTAGAGTTCAGCATATTTCTATGATAATACTTGAATGCAGGACATTTACTACACTGTGGTATTACTACTTTAACTGAAGTAAAAGATCTGAGTACTTCTTCCTCTTCTGGTTTCTGGAGGTTTGTGTTCAGTTGGAGGTTTTGGTTTTGCTGGTTTTTTCTCCAGTGAATGAAACAGATTGTTGTAGTTGAATAAAAGGATCTCCTCCCTCTCTTTCTCTCTGTGTTGATTAAACTTCAGCCCCCCTCCTCTCCCTCTCTCTGTTATTACAGTATTTCTGTCGTTTATTGCCCCCCCACCCTCCTCCTCCTCTCCTCCTCTTCAAAGCCTTGTTTTAATCGTGTTAAAATTCTGCTCTTATAAACACATTGTGGAGCTCATTCACGCCTGTTAAACTGCTGAAAGAACCAGAGAGTAGAGACAGGAAGCTGTATTTGTTTTAATAGAACTGCACCTCCTCCTCTTTCTCCTCGACACACCGTCTCCACCCTGATGCAGAAAAATAAAAAACCGTCTCTTCTTCTGTGTTTCGTCCTCAGTATTTTCTGTATGAAGTTGTTTCAAATCGCTGATGTGTTTCTGTCGTCTTCACACCAGCTTATCTCGTGTCAGCGACGCCGTTTAGAGGTCGACTTCCTGTTCGACTCTTATTTTAATGTTTCGGTCTCTCAGTCCAGCTGTTGTCTTTGACTCGTCTTTGTGTTTGTTGTCATGACAACTGAATCAGAACCAAACATGTGATTTAATGGAGGGTCTCAGTGCTGAAGCTCAGGAGTTTTTCCCAGCAGCAGTTATGAGTCTTGAATAGATGATATGATGATATGATCATGTGGCTCCAGGTGAGTCTCTCAGGGTCAACTGGTCTCAGGTCAGACGAAGACCGGGAGCTCATTTCACCAAATTAACAACATGACATCATCTCATTTTGACATATTTCATTCATACACCTGCAACCTGTGCACGAGCGCCGAAGGAATCACAAATGTATCTGCACTTTACCAACAAAAGTCCTTTGTGAAATGCGATGCTGCCACCATTTGATCTGTGTGTAGTGCTCACTTTTGTGAAGCAGACCCCTGGTTCTTACCTGGGATCAGATCCAGGAGGCAGACCTGAACCCAGACCATCTAAGAGGTCTCAACGCTTCATAATGGAGCACAGATCAGAAATAAACCATTCAGCGCTGTAATATTTTAAAGTCAATTCTGTGACAGGAAGCAAGTGTCGGCATTAAATATATTTTGCAGAATTGTCCAATATCGACGTTCTTGTCTGAGGAAAGAGTTGGACAAACAACTGGTCCTCAGCTGGGATCAGGTCCAGGAGGGGGGTTAATAGCCTGGGGGTCTTTGTCCTGAACAAGGGGCTGGTCCCTGGAGACCCCCACCAGCAGAGAGAGAGGAGGATGGTCTGCTGTGATGCTGGCTGGTAGGATTGGCTGATACGATCATGTAAAGTGTGAGACTCCTTCAGGTTATTGTTTAGTGGAGGTCGACTTTTCCCAGTCAACCAAAACTGTGCAGGTTTTCTTTTTGCCTGATTCATTTCTATGAAGTGAATACACAATGTGACTGATCAGTCAGTCAGCTGCTGAATCAGATCCTGAATCAGATCCTGAATCAGATCCTGAACATCTCATCTGGTTATCACTTACAGATGAAGGTTTAATCAACCCATGGTCTTTATGGGGTTAGGGTTATATTTCCTGAAAGTGTAGGTGCTCATAATAAACAGCACCTCCACATAAAACACTGGATTTTGTTGTACAGTTTATACTGAGGTATCTCTCCCTCTAATATCTGAGGTTGTATCAGGTCATTGTGTGCAATATATCACAAATCAATAATCAGGACTGAGTTATGGCCATATTGGATTTACAGAATAACAGAGTTATTTAATATGCTTTATTATCCCTGCCTGGTTATTTTATTCATGTTTCTGTTATTTTACTCATGATATAGAATTATATTCTCCTACTGGTTGGGTACAGAACCAAGGTGAAGATTCAGGTGGACTAGAACCTGACTGCAGAACCCAGTTCTTGTCATGTCACCACTCTGGAGGCTCATTGGTACCAAACAGATACAGATCATTTCTACCTACAGATGTTGAAATCTGCTGGGAGGCCTCAGGTCTCGTGTTGGTAATGACACAGAGAACCAGAGAGGGTTGATTGGGAGGAAAAGGTAGATCATATGGGAACCTGGTACCAGAGGTCTTCACAGGTCCAAAATCTTGGATGTGATCCAAAATGGACCCATGGAAAACCAACCGGAATCTAACTTGAAGCAGGAGACAGGATGTGTTGACGTTTTTAATAATGAACCAAAACTAAAAGTGTTTTAGTACCTAAACCAACAACAGGTGGGACTCGGGACCTGAACCCTGACATGTGCTGTCAAAGTCTGAAACTTTGCACATCCAACAATCAACCCCAACAGATATGACCATAACTTTTAGGAGACGGGGGTTAAACATGACATCCTGGCTGTCGCCCTTTTAATGGCTTATATCTGAAACGTCCTGGTTTGTAAAGCAAAGTGTAAACACAAGAAGAACCTCATAACAAAGACTTACAAGGTTCTTAAAGTGTCAGGTTCTGGGAAGAACCAGGTTACACGTTTTAAAAGACCTGACAGCTAGACAGGATTAAAAAAATAACCAGCAAATGTAATGCAGGAAGTCATGGTGTTAATGGTAGTTTTAAGCACAGGCAGGTTGTAGAAGAAAGGGCTCGTTTCGATTTAATCTGTGATTTGTTTCGACAACTCTTGGTCAGAAGAATCTCCCGATGCTCAGAAGATGAACCCTTGTCCAACTTGTTTGTTCATGTTGTGGCTGTAATGAACACTGCAGCCTGTAGGGGACGCAGGATCTGAAGTGTTTCAGTGAGGCCTGTTTAATACAGCACGACCCAACAAAGAGTTAGCGTTAGAGTGGCAAAAGTCTTTATGTAAATAAACAAGGTAGCGTGGCCGTGAGTGGATCAGCGTGAACCTGAACACGAGGAATCACAGGATTAGTCGGTAAAACAGAAAACATACAGGAAAACCTCTTAAGATCAGGATCTGAGTCGTCGTCGTACCACGAGCGCAATCTGGCGAAGACTGGAGTGGAGCGCCGGGTAGATATACTGCAGCGTCTTGATTGATGGATGGGAAACAGGTGAGTGACAGCAGATGAGTCGCAGGTGTGTCAGATTCTTAGTGGAGGTTCACCGGAGGCCACGCCCAGCCAGCATGCACACACACAAACACAGGAGGGGAACAAACAGGGGACAGACAGGCAAACAGAGAGATCTGGAGTGGTACAGCCGAACCATGACAACAGGGAGGTGCGTTAACAGCCTGTCGATGTGAGGAACCTGTGAGCGGAGGTGGAGGTAAACCACCATCATGTGATCTCCTGGTAATCAAAACCACTTACACACTCTGCTAATTGGAGAGGAGGCTGCAGCAGTAATACATTCATACACACACACAAAAACATGTGTGTGTGTGTGTATGGGGGGAAATATGTGAACAAGCAGAGAGAGGTGATGGGCGTTAATGATATTAATGCTAATTTCATCACTGTGTGTATCTGTGTTGTAGTGTTTGAGTATCAAAGTCCTGCAGTTATTAATATTTCATATTTGCAGTGATCAGTATTCAGTTTGTGGAGGTTTGGTTCAGATCAGCCTGCTGCTGCTGCAGAGCACCCCTGCAGTAACGTACAGTGGAAACACTTACAGTAGAGAATCAGTAGAATACAGTAGAGGCATTTACTGTAAAATAGAGACGCCATCATTCTTCACTGTTCCGTATTTTTACAGCAGAATGAGATCCATATCAGCTTTACACAAAGGCTTCAGGTGAAATTGTTTTGATAAAGAAACAGATTACAGTAGAATCAGCTTTAGATCATAATTCTACAGTAATAAAAGTAATAAAGTTTATTTAATTAGCACCTTTCAAAACAATGTTTCTAAAGTGGAGAAAGGGAATAAATGGGCTGATCTTCAGTGCATTCTGGATGGATAGACTTAGTTGCACTAGTACAGTCTCTGCCTACCAGGACCAGCAGGGAGACGCCTCTCTGTCAGCACATATATAATCAGACCATGGTTACATATCTGGTTACATATGGACGTGTGGAGTACAAACAACATATACACTGAAGATAAAACAGCAGTTTTCATTATTCTTACATTCAACCAAGCATGATGCTAGTTACCCTCTGATTCCTGTCAGGGTTTTATATCTTTCAGTAACTTTGGGGATTCTGGTGATGTTTAACCTGAAGTTACAAATAATCTGTCTGTCATTTCTGTACTTTTACGAATTAAACTCCAGATTGAATTCAACATAAAGCTCACACGCTGACAAACTTTGAGGTCTGTTTGCAAATGTGCAACATTCAAGCTGCGATTAGCAGCATGAGAGAATTTCCTCTCTCCCTCATTATGATACGTTGCACTCATCAAAACAAACTCGGCGCTCGCAGCCTGTGCATGCATGTCAGAGCCCCGTTAGGACTCTCAGATTCAGTTTATGAGCAATAGTCATTTTAAGAAACATGACGTTGCCACCACTGCAGCCCCTGGACCGCCGTCTTGGCTGATAAGGTGGATACTCAGAGAAAGAGAACTCTGCCACAAATGTCTGGTAACTCGTCACACTGGCAACAAATCCTCCAAACTAAATATCCAAATATGTTGTTTTTCATTTCCTTCCAGAATGAACCAAAAGAGCGTTTTCTGATCTGCCTCTGGTTCAGGTTTGTCCCAGTGTCACTGCACGGTGTCGCCTTTTCAGTGACGTGTATCTGAAACATTCTGGTTTGTAAAACCCAGTGGAAAAAAGGCATAACCTAGAACCTAGACCTTACAGGTTATTACAGGTTCAGGTTACGAGAAGCTCCAGGTTACCGGTGCGAGCCATCAGACCCTTTGTTGGTCCGTCCTTCAGCCCCGACCTCACTGAGAACAACAGGTTTTCCTCAAAGCTGGACTGTTCTGTTAAGTGTTGATGGTCAGTGATGTGGGATAGAAAGCATGTAGACATATAAAACTGTAGATGCAGCGGCCTCAGTCCAAATGTAATGACTACAGTATATATGTATATTTTTAGAAAGTTGTTGTTTCCCTCCTGCAGGGAGGACTGAGCCTCTGCTGTTAATCTGCTGTGTGATCTGCTGTTATTCACTTATTATTCTGATCTTCTGTTCTGGATTAAGCTGAGGAAAATCTCCAATTCTTCTTATTCTGATCTGATCCTCCTGTCAAACACACAGCTTTGTGTGTGTTTACATCTGCTGTCAATACAAACAGGTTTTAATCCAGATTAAAGACAGAGAGACAGGAATAGCAGCTCTGCAGCCTCGTCATCAATAAAACAAACCGGCATTAACTGATGATTATGTGACAGCACAGAGTCGGACGGACGCTCCCTCAGTCTGAGGAGAAAAGAGGAATTAGCTTGATTCAGCTCGGATCGGATCAGAACACAACGGCCCAGAATCAAACTGAGTCCCGCTGCTGCAGGAAATAGTTCAGACTGAGACAAAGAAATCTGCTGAGGACAAAGAAAAGTCCTGCAGTTTAACACAGACAGAGACAGACAGCAGTTTCATTTGAGGATTAACATTCAAACACTGCATCCAACATGAGTCTTGCTGTCAAACTGTCCTTTTCCACTGCTGGAACTTCAACATTCTATAAGGACAGATTCAGATTTCTTCAACTTCTGTGTTAATCCAGCCCTCTCATGTCTATATATGTATGTAAAGAGCTGTCTGTGTGTGTAATCATCCCTGCTGTCCACACTGACTGTGAAGTGATCTCTTCCTTACGTTCTCACATACGGGCTGAAACACTGGGCGGTGACAGGCTGATATTCATTGTGAATACGAGCTGGTGTTGCAGCCCAGTGATGCCCGCTGAGCTACAGGGATTTAAAAGGCGTCCAGAGACACTACAGGGGAGCTCATCTTTATGCAAATGTCCTTTGATGCAATGCGTGAGCCAATCGCGCTCGTTTTACTGCTGCCGAAACAGAAACACAGAGTTGTTTACTGTCGGCTCCACTCGAGGACTGAGGACCACTTCCACAGCTGATACAGGAACACAGTGATCAGTCTGCCCGCTCAGGCGTCATTGATGTATTAAAACAGTTTCAACAAGGCGTGCCGCAAGGAAAAAACAACTGCAAACAAAGCTATTCTGTACTCGTGAAACAAACTGTGCAGCAGGAAATGAACTTCCTACAGCAGCTACGTCACAAAACAGCTGTCCAGTCAGAGCCGAGCAACAGCTTCATGAGAGGCCAGAGGCTGGCTACTACTTTGTATCTGTGTGTGTGATCTGGCCTCGAAGTCACATCAGTTGGTTTCTGATTGTTGTTACTGTTGTTGTGTTTGTTGTAGTCACCCCTGAAAGTGTCTGAACTTGGATGTAATATCAGCTTCTGATCACAGTCCAAATTTAGCCAGAACAGTTCTAGGAACTCGTCTTCAAAGCGAGAGCGGAGAACAGAGGAAACAAAAGCAGAACCAGAGACAATGAAGGCATGTTAGGTTACATTTCATTTTCTTGTAGTGGAAAAGGGGGCAGTTACAGAGCCAATGCTCGTAAAGATGGACCAAGTACAAGAAAACCTCCCGTTATTCAGACTTTGAAGTGTTCAAACACTATTCTAAGATGGTTCTTCCTGTTTCTAGCCTTGTAGTCACAGCTGCTTAAATGAGCTACTTTCGCTGTGTTCAGTATTTGGAGCGAGTTGTTAACAAGTGAAAACAGATACAAACCGTGTATAGTCACGATATCACTTCCTGTCCAGCCTCTCTTCCACTAGCTTCTGTTATTCAATACAGTCTCTCATTCAGCATTTCTTTCATCAGTTCTACTGAAAACATAATGATGTTCCTGCAGCTCCACTGCAGCAGTTACTGTTAGAAACTGAGACCTTCCAGAGTTTAACAAAGTGATTTCTTTGCGAGCACAGGAAAAAACTACAGCTCCCATTAAAACGACTTACATCGTAATTTGGTTTCATCCATATCCATAAAAATCACCAACGCTCTTCTATGAAGTCATTTTCCAATTTTCTAGCTGTAATCTCTGCTGTCTAAAAACTTCTGTCGAGCCGTGACGTTTATGCTGTGTTCAAAACCAGTCCCGCCAGCCTCCGTCTTGTAATTCAGAGTCTGAGATATCGGGAATTTCTGACAGCGACGATAAAAGAACTACAGACATGTCAACAGACTGCTGGCAGTTACAGCCAAATAAAATGTTAACACAAATACAGTCTATTCAGCTCATTTGATAGGAGCTGTTTTCTATCTGGTGTGGGTACAAGGTTAGCATTCAGGCTAACCACCGTGGAATAATGCGTGAACACTCCCACGTTGGAATACGGGGTGTTTTTCCTGTTCTTCCCGTTCTGCCAACATTGCATGAATGCAACAGTAGACCTGAAATGTTTAGGGCTTATGGGAAATTGTGTTTGTTGAAGGCCACTTTAAACTAAAATATTGAATAAACAACAATATTAGAAATGACCGTCCTGATTTAAACATATGAAGTGAACCTGTGATATATGTTCCATTTTTAGTTATTAGCATTGTCACAAATGTCAGTGAGACTTTGAACGTTTTCTTACTTCTGGAACAGAACCTGGAAGTTCAGGTTTCACTTCGGCTCCTTTCACTTGGCTGAATCAGTTATGTCACAGTTGATCTATGTAGATGTAACTGTCAGTGATGGCTTTGCAGTTTGTTGACTGTTCTGTAGTTCTTTTCACCAGCGTGGAGAGATCGTCTCTGTCTGAAATTCTTGGAAAGACTTGGAATGAACGCTCGTGGCTGATCGTAGTGTCTGTCTGAACGATTTGACGTGAACGCAGCACGAGTCTGCTTCAGTTCATTAAACAGGATGAAGTGTTCAAACTACTTAACTTCTTCAGTGTCCAGAACACCTGCACCTCAGCATCTTCCTCTGACTCCGCCCACATTAAACGAAACCCAAATAATATCTTGAAAATACAAAAACAAAACCTCATCCTGCTGCCACGCCCCTCTGTCTCCATGGTAACCATGTTAATAATGGAGGACGGGGTGTTTGTGTTCATACAGCTCATTTTGTCCCTGCAGCAATGAGGTGCGTCACCACAGCGACAAATTGACTTCCTGTGGGGACAATGATGATGATGGTGTGTGTAGAGTCAGCTCTGTGACTCACACACACACACACACACACACCGAAAAACACCTCTTTGGGAAACGACTTTGTGACAACCGTTGGCAACATTGTGTGTGTGTGTGTGTACTTGTATTTGCTACAGAGTGAGGACATTTTGGCCGGTCTTCACAACTTCAAAGGGCTGTTTGAAGGTTCAGACTTGGTTTGAAGGGTTATGTTAGAATTAGGTTAAGATGAGGGTTAGGGACTAGGGAATGCAGTATGTTAATGATGGTCCTCACAAAGATAGATGTCCAAGGATGTGTGTGTGTGTGCCACGGTTGTCACACACCCTCGATAATATCAAACCGTCCTCGTCTCTCCGAGCGCCGAAAAATATTCATGAGCTCACCAGGGGAGTGTGTGTGTGTGCGAATAATAATAAAGAACAGACGACAAAATTATCCTGAAGCAGAAAAAAAGACAAAAAAGGAAAATGGAGAGGGGGGAAACAAAGAAGAAACAAACAAACAGACGCGTGGAAGTACTGTGAGTACTACTGAGTATTTGTAACACACAGTACTGCTGTAGTACTGTGTGTTAGTGGATCTAGTCCTCAGACCTCTCACCTGATAAATATCAGTAAGTATTGATTTGTCGGTCATGATGAGCCGCTGACCTCATGTTACCTCTCATGAGCACGATCCCTAAAGGCGTCCACACAGGGAGGTTTACAGATGAAGCATTGTGGGAAAACAAGGCTCTGGTATGGGACTGGTCCTCAGCACCAGAGTCCGGGAGTCCTGAAACCTCAGAAGATGGTAGGAACAGTTGTGGCAGTGTGCTGCTTGTTACGTAGCGACGAGGGCGAGAAATCCAGTTTGAATGTAGTTCAGGTGTCTCATGATGCGTCCGCTATACCTGAAACATTCAGGCATCAGGCGTGAGAATCGAGAAAATAACCGACAGATTAATAATGAACATAATCGTTAGTTGGATCATATTGGAAACCATCACACCTGATGTGTTCAGGTCAGTTTGTTGCTGCTCAGAGGCTACTCAGCAGACAGAAAGTAGGACAAACTGTGTGTGAGGGAGAGTCCCCGAGAGTGAAGAAGAGGAAATGAACAAAGCGAAGAAATTTAACTACACACACACAGCTGTGTGTGTGTGTGTGTGTGTGTGTGTGTGTGTGTCGGATTCTGTCGTCTCTTTGAAGAGTGAGTGTTAGAGTCAGCAGCAAACCACAGAGATAATATGGGGGTGGAGGTGTGTGTAGCAGTGTGTGTGTGTAGCAGTGTGTGTGTGTGTGTTGCAGTGTGTGTGTGTTGCAGTGTGTGTGTGTTGCAGTGTGTGTGTGTGTGAGAGAGAGCCTGAGGTAAGGCAGCCTGTAATCATCACCTCGAAGTGTTGAAAGCAGCCTGTCCTTCATTTACATACAGATAGAGAGGGAGGTGGGAGGGGTGAAGTACAAACTGCTACGCTTAACAAAGTAAACTGCTGAATGTTTTACTGCAGACACACCTGCAGCATCAGTCCTGTTGCCATGGTTACGTGCAGGTTAATACACCTGGAGCTCTGATTTAGAACAGAAGTTAAACTGTTTACCTAAACTATGATTGACACCTGACAGCCAATCAGAGAGCAGGTGGTTAATTTATTTTACAGTCTGAATATCCTGGGAGTCCTTGAGAATGTTTCAGGTTCTAGCGCCCCTTTAAAGATGTTCCAGGTGCCTGAAAAGGGGCTCCGCTGGTCCTTGAGAAGGCACCAGAGGTCCTTGAGAATGTCCCATGAAGTCGTTGCTACTGAGGGTTATAGGAATACATGGCTCAGTAGAGCTGTGACTCTCTGTCAGCCTGGCTACAGTGCTGAAAAGAAACCTGGGGTTGTTCTTATTTCCCTCTATTAATGATGAGTAAGCTGCTCTGGCATTACGGAGGGCCTTCCTGTATGGTTTAAGACTATCTTGCCAGACTAAACGAGATTCTTCCAGATTCATAAAACGCCATTTCCTTTCAAGTTTTTGCAATGTTTGCTTTAATTTTTGGGTTTGGGGGTTATACCATGGAGCTAACCTTCTTTGACAGATAGACATGTAGAGTAGGAGTTTTTGCCTAATGGTGTGTAGTCCAGTAATAGGTTATTAAATAATGGTCCGATAATGAAGGATTCTGTGGAAAGACTATTAAATGTTCAATTTCAATGCCATATACCAGAACAAGGTTGAGGGTGTTGACAAAAGCCAATTGAATCTAATAATGAGATAAATGCAGTACTAAGGCTCATTATCAATGTCCACATGAATATTGAAATCACCTACAATAATTACTTTATCTGTTTTAGGGACTAAACTTGATAAAAACTCTGAGAATTCAGACAGAAACTCAGAATAAGGACCAGGAGCGCACACTATAACAAATAGAACTGGCTGTCGTGTTTTCCAGGTCGGGTGTGAAAGACTAAGAACAAGGCTTTCGAATGAGTTATAATTTAGTTTAGGTTTAGGGTTGATTAATAGGCTTGAGTCGAAGATGCTGCAGCTCCACCTCCTCGGTGCCTCGAGGAATGTGAGTATTAATATGACTGGGTGGAGTGGATTCATTTAGGCAACATATTCTTCGTGACCCAGCCAGGTTTCACTAAGACAGAATAAGTCAATATGATGCTCTGATATTAAATCGTTCACTAGTACAGCTTCAGATGTTTAAGAGTCCACATTTAATTCTCCTGTTTTGTTGTGCTACTTCAGCGTTTTTGTTTAGGTTTTTATGTATAACTCCTCTTCTGTTAACTTTAGATTTTATTAATTTAAGTGGTCGGGGGGGCAGACACCGTCACTGAGGAGTTTTGGGGGGTAACTGCTCTGGAAGCGCAGGGAAGCGTGTAGGACTGCAGCTCTGCCTCCTGGTCTGAAGTCTGAGTTGTCATGGTTTAGGTCCACTAATAAACTCGGCCAGACTTCTGGATATGAGAGCTGCTCCATCCAAAGTGCGATGAATGCCGTCTCTCCTAATCAGACCAGGTCTTCCCCAGAAAGTCCGCCAGTTATCTACAGAGCCCACATCGTTTGCTGGACGCCACCTCGACAGCCAGCGGCGGCATGAAGACATGCGGCTGAACATGTCATCACTGGTCAGGTTTGGCAGAGGCCCAGAGAAAACTACGGAGTCCGACATTATCTTTGCATATGTACACACTGACTCAACATTAACTTTAGTGACCTCCGATGGCGTGATCGGGAGTCGTTACCGCCGACATTTACTGTGTGTGTATATATATATAAAAAAAATTCCCCCTCTCATCCCCCGTGGGGTGGTATGTGTCATCCTCAAGCTTCAGTCCTCTACCAGAGGCCTGGGAGTTTGAGGGTTCTGCAGTATCTCAGCTGTTCCTAGGACTGCACTCTTCTGGACAGAGACTTCAGATGTTGTACCTGGAATCTCCCAGTTTGGGGGTCACAGCCCCCAGTGCTCCCATCACCCCTGGCACCACTGTTGTTTTTACTCTCCACATCTTTTCCAGCTCCTTTTCAGCCCTTGGTATTTTTCGAGCTTCTCGTGTTCCTTCTTCTTGATGCTGCCGTTGCTTGGCATGGCTGCATCTATCTCCACTGCCTTCTTCTGCTGTTTGTCGATCAACACGATGTCTGGTTGGTTAGCCATCACCTGTGTGTCAGTCTGGATCTGGAAGTCCCACAGGATCTTAGCTCGGCCGGTCTCAGCTACCTTAGGAGGTGTCTTCCATTTTGACCTCGGGACCTCCAGCCCAAACTCATGGCAGATGTTCCTGTACACTCTGCCAGCCACTTGGTTATGGCGGTCCATGAACGCTGCTCCTGCTGCATCTTACACCCTGCTGTTATGTGCTGAACCGTCTCAGGTGCGTCTCTGCACAGTCTGCAGCTGGGGTCCTGGCTGGCGTGGTCGACCCCAGCCTCTATGGATCTTGTACTGAGTGCCTGTTCTTGTGCTGATATGATTAGTGCTTCTGTGCGGTCCTGTAGTCCAGCCTTTTCCAGCCACTGGTAGGATTTCTCGATATCAGCCACTTCTTCTATCTGTCGGTGGTACATGTCGTGCAGGGGCTTGTCTCCCCGTGATGGTTCATCCTCTTCTTCCTCATCATCCTCAGGTTTCTGCTGCCTGAGGTATTCACTTAGCCGTTCATCATTAGGGGCCATCTTCATGATGTACCCCTTTATCTTTGTTGATTCATCCTAGACAGTGGTTCTGACACTCACTAGTCCTTGGCCTCCCTCGTTTCGCTTAGCGTACAGCCTCAGGGTGCTGGATTTAGGGTGAAACCCTCCGTGCATTGTGAGGAGCATCCTCGTCTTGATATCAGTGGCCTCTATCTGCTCCTTTGGCCAGTTTATTCTACCAGTGGGGTATCTGATCTGACAACAGGGGATGGTGCATCACCTTGATATATGCCGCACTTGATGGTGACTTGTGGTATTAGCTTTGATATACATACATACATACATACTTATGTTAAGATGCGTAAGGTACATAAAAACTATATCATCAACACTATCTTGTTGCTGCTGTTTACATTCCCACAGAGGCAAATTTTAAAAATGCACAACAGAATTATTACTTTTTGGGTGTATATGGGTATAGGTATATATGTATGTAAATAACTGTATATATTGTTTTATTTATTTAATTTATTTATTCTCTTCTAAATTTAAACATTTGTATATATGTTCCATGCCATGAAGGGGCTACAATTTACATTTGATTGTGCAACCCTGTGTAGTCGAATGCCAAATTACCTTGATTCCTTGATGAATCATATGAGATCAGATCTGCTTTCATTATTGTCCCCACAGTAACTGTTTCCCTTCGTCATACACAGCGATGGTGCACACAGGTAACAGGAGGGTTACCGTGGAGACATCTTTCTTAGATGTGTGTTAGTGAGAAGATAACTGAGTCTTTCTTCAACCTTCACGTTTGAAGAAAGTTTCATGTTGTCTTCACTCTCAACACTACAGCATCAGAAGCAGCCCAAACTGACCAATCACAGCTCTTGTTGTCTTCATGTAGTATCTCTATAGCTGCTAGTTACCTGTTTGAAGAGGAACACGTCAGCCGAAGTGTAACTGCAAAGCCTGCTGGGTAGCTGCTGTAGCTACGATGTAACCTCACATACGTAGAAATTCAGCTTAAAACTTAAAGTTGATTTTCCACCTCACTGTGTGTCTCCAGGTGTTTCCAGGTGTTGGGGAATTCTACTACAAATGTTTTAAAGTAGCATAAAGCCTTTAGTGTCTCAGAGGGAGCTGTGGGAAGTCTGATAAATGTCCTCAAGTGATGTCACTTGAGTCAGCGTCGGTTGGGGCTGAAGACTACAGGTTTGAAGATGAAACAAATCTGTTGGTGTGGAGTTAGAAAGCAGTGAGCTCTCAGCAGACCTCTGCAGCCCGCTGCTCGTCTCTGCTGCAGGCTACTTTAGCCGCTACTAGCATAACGCACCCCAATCTCACACACAGCTGTCAGAGTGAGAGGTGCATTGTGGGTAATGCAGATGCCAGGTTTTGACAAGAAAGAAGAATGTGTGGAGGACTCTTAATGCAGAAGAAGAAATTAATCTTAAGTCTTAACTCTTTGTTGTCCTAAGTCATGACCAACAGGTCATGTGACATTTGGACCGTTCACCATACAGAACGAGCTGTAAAGATAGGAAATGTTTAAAATGTTCATGTTGCAGCAGACAGAAATTTCTTTGAGTCTTTGAGGTTTGAGATCAGCAGGAAGTGTTTTTAAATGAGGTCATCAGAGAAAATCTGATCTGAGACTGAACTCTAACAATGGATGTTTGACCTTTGACCTCAACTGACAACTGCTCTGTTCTGATTAAATACACCAGCTGCTACACACACACACAGTATCAAAGGCTGAATGGGTGTGGCTCGTTCA